>KN726236.1:0-10544 GCA_000816745.1 Ancylostoma duodenale
GGGGGGGGGGGGGGGGGGAGGAAGGTAGGTTAGAGAGCTGGGGAATACTGTTATTAATATTCACCAAATAATTACACTACTTATTAATTTACTATTCCATTCCTATCATAATAGTACGTTTTATTTTTCGTGTATGCTACATGCTTTTAAGGTGTTGTTGTCCATTTTAGTCCACTCTATTGTCTACTTATTTATTTAAATAATTATTGTATAATAATGAATTCATTTTTATATTTGTATTCATATTTTTGCTTGTTCTTTTTGCATTTTTATCTGTTCCTATTCATTGTTTATTTCATTTATTATTAACATCAGTTCTTGACTGATACATAACGTATCTCAAAAGTTTGTTCCCGATCTTGTGCCGAAGCACTGAGAATGAAAAGGTTTGAAATTCTCATTGTAGGATTTCAGGTTTGTCAGCATTCTTCTGAGTAAACTGCTAGTCTGATTATAAATCATAGTTGAAAAAGTCCATGGAACGAACACGATAATTTTGTATTAACAGCAAAACGAACATGGCATAGTTTATTTAACTTGGGAGTGCTTTCCATTGTACTATACTCTCAATTAAGATCCAGCGAGATTTTAATCATGCATTCCATATTCATTTTGTACCTTAAAATCACTTTTTTAGGATTGCATTAGGTTGAGGTAATGGTGTTTAGCTAACAACAGTGATCTCGTGGAGCATTAGTTATTACATTTAGTAGTTTCCTTATCGTCACTTCTTTAGGTATCGCCCGACGGTACTCCGTGCATGGTACGAATTCGTCTTCCACTTGGGGATGGTGGACGAGTAGAAACTGTTCGTCTCAATCTGCAGACAAAGCTTTCAGTAAGTTTACAACTATGTTACCATCATCTTTACTCGTGGGAAACGCAGAGTCTAAAGATATGATCTTGCCGGAAATCCAAAGCTCGGCTCATAAACGCAGTGTCCCACTTCAAAATCGTTTCCAAAATTTTAGTACGGAATGAATCTCCAGACGACAGGGACTTTAGTGGCATACATTGTTGAGAATTTTTTCGTTAGGAAGCGGTAAACGCCAATAGTTGGATTCACCAGCTGTACAGCCTCTTGGCAAATGTCTCAGTGGGCATCTTGAATTCTCCACAAAAGGTAAAGGCTCCGGAACTTGCTGACAATCTGCCTCAACATACCTCAGTTCTGTCCTGTGCTGGGATTCTTGAGGCGCCAACCAGTGATGGTTATGATTGGTTATCCTACAGAATGCGTTGTACTGACAAATACAGGGCGTAAAAGTTGGTTCGCTAACCTGGTTTTATTTCCTTGTGCGCTCATGAATCCTCGTCCGAATAGATTACATCTTTGCCAGTGATTGCAGAGCCTCCTACGTCTTACTAAGTTATCTTTAGCCATAGCCATGAGGTTGGGTTTTTATTTTAGATAAAACATTCCATCGAATACATTGAATTTCTCTTAAAACTCACTAGGGTGAAGTTCTGTTCTTCTTTTTGAACCAGATGGGATTATATTGCGTTCAAGCATTTCTCTAGACCTGCCTTGCTCATTCCCCTTCAATATTTCAGAAGATTGTCTGCGGATTTCGGAGAAAAAAAGAGGCATGGATTTACCGTGACGAATGTGCGCTAGCTTTGACGCTACTAAAACAGGCAAACTGCCCACAAAGTTTGAAATTCAAGAGTATATGAAATTGCTAAACTCCTAAACATTAAGGGAGAACTAATAGCTGAAGTGTGGACAACTAAATAAATACATGATGATGTAGCGACATACATCCACGGTGTGCCTCCTGTCGGGTGTATACCTTTACTTGTGACTGTCAATTACGGGTGCGCTCGGACCCTAATTAGCGTGGCCGAACAACTCGGACTATGTAGAGGTGGGCCTTCCTTTGCAGTGCAAATGGATCCAGCTCGGAAACGGTTGAAGCACCATTGGGATGATCAAAGCACTCCTCCTGTTTGTCATCTGGTTTTGTGGTTACTTGGAATAGGTTGTGGGAGGAATTCGAATGTTAGGGTTCACCTTTTGGATAAGCGCTGAACCACAACTAGTACTACTTGAGCGGAAAAATGTGTGCATTTAGTACCATAGGTAACTTCTGTAATCATTAATCCTTCCTTAGGGATGATAAGGAACACAAAATACCAGCAAGCTAACTATAAGGGTGATCTCATTGTGTTGTTTATGTTCCAAGTAATCACTGTACTCTTTGGCTGAGAAGCACCAGTAAGAAGCTAAACAGGTCAATGACTCGTGTAAATCACATCTGCATTCAAGTTCTGGTGGACGAGTTGTCCACTCATTATGAGGCACACGCAGCGTTCTTGCTGACAGCTAGTGGTCAACAAGGGTCTCTTAGCAGTTGACAGTCACAAGTAAAGGCCGCCTCCCCCTCCTGTCTAGTGCGCACATATCCTCAAGTGACGGAAGCCACCCTCCCCCTCCTCCCCGCCACAAGAAAGGACTCAAAGACGAGGTTTTGGCATTTTCTGGACTCACGTATAGCATTGTGGCCAGCATCTTCTTAAGATTCTTTTGGTATGAAGTCTCGGGAATAATTCTGGGATGAATGGCCTTTATTAGTGCAATCTTCCTTCGTTATCCTGGAGATATGTTAGGGTGCCTTAGGTAATTTCCAGGGCAATAACCGATAACCCTCGAAAATGGTGCTGTCTCCAAAGGTCGTTGGACCTGTCTCTGTTCTGATGTAGTGCTATGTTTCCGAATTCAAAATAAAGAACAGTTAGAACATGTAGAACAATAGATGAAATTTCTAAACAACCTTCTTTTGAAAGAAATCGAATGAATGGTCCTGGCGAAAACAATTTTGATAAAGTCTAGTAAATTGTTCAAATATTGGAGCGTTTTGTTGAATGTGTGGTCACAAGTCGCATGTTTACTAGTGACTGTGACGACTGCTGCAGTGAGCAGCAAAGCTAGATTTGATTCCTTGTATTTGAAAAATAAAAATGAGCATGTTGAATTCACCTCCATATATTCCCATACCGGTAAGAAGTGGTGGCCAGGCTGCTCGTCGAAACATTTTCTTTCAACTTCTTAAATTAAAAAAAATGTTTTTGAGGGGCGCCAAAAATCCATCTAAGACAAAATACGCGTAACTCCACCTGAACAAGCAAATCAAGCAACTATATCATTAGAAAACGTCCTGATTACAATATTTTGTAAGTTCAAGCAACAAAACTTAAAAAAAAACCAATGTAAGTAAATCAGATATGTCGCGTTGGGAATATTAGCGTCTTTTTCCCGATGCACTGTGCGTGAGGTGAGTCATTAATTCCATGCGTTGTTCGAGAGAATTTGTGGCGCACGCGTGGTTGGCTAGACTTCATGGCACGCCGATCGCGCGCTCCTAGACCACGCCCACAATTAGGGCGCGCCGAAGGTCGCGAAGACATCCATGGCGCGGCGATGATTGCCGATGAGGGGTGGTGCAGAATAATGCATGTGCTTCGCTGCTTTCTCTGGCTGTGTATCCACAGTTGTGAAGCTCCTTTTCTGATATCAACTGCGCTTCACTTGATTTCTGCGCTTTGCAACAAAGACTGATAAAACTGAATTCCCGCAAAATTATTGCACAGCACGATTCCAAAAAATTTGGAGGAGGTTAACTAGCAGCGAAAAGTTCCTGCCCTTCTTTGAGTTTTGCGTTGTTTCGTGCGATTCTGACTCTCCTTACATCGTTGCGGCTAAATTGTGGCGACGCGGCGTTCTTTGGACGAGTATTCTGCCGCGCGGTACGTTTGTACACATTCGCGCACACGCCACCAAACGCTTCATGCGCATCGCTTACGCAGCGCGAGTCGAGCGATAGTTGGAGACAGGGCGCTGTAAATTGCTGGCTGGTATGAACTCGCTGCTGCCTAACGCCCATCCGCCGTTATGAGGCCAGTATTGGAAAGGTTCTGTTTTCTTGGTTACAAGCTGAAAAAGAGTGGTGCTATGTGGAGCCTGAGAAATGCTCTACTGCTGTGTGCAAGACCTTTTATACTTTTCGTATTTGTAATGTTACTATGACAGTCTCGCTGTGTAATCTTCCAGTGCTTTCTTTCTTCTTTAGTTTTCTCTTGGACATAAACCTGCTTAATGCTACCCAGTCCTATCGCGGTCTGCGAGCTGTAAAAAAATTAATATTCTGTAACGGTTCGTTCATGTTATTCGTATTCATGCATGTTGTCTTTTCAGGCTCTTTATTCTTACATTGGTGGCCGTGGTCTCTCACCTGTTCGCCATACTTTCGTGCTTTCATTTCCTCGGAGAGAGTATACTGTTGACAATGCTAACGCTACTTTGGAAGAGCTAGGATTCAGCAGAACAGAGATGGTGCATGTCGACCGCGTTCCAGTTATAAATGGTGATGCTGTGGGAAGCTTTTCCGGTGTTTTCAAGAGTTAGATTTTGAATCTTCCATGGGTATCTCTTCATGTTTTCTTTCCACTTCTGTCTTTCAGCGTGGTTTATTGTCGCCTTTGTTCCATTTTTATCGACAGTCAGAAGTTGTCGCATTTCTTTTAATTCCATGTTAATTTTCTCATCCTGTGAGGTGCGCGGGTGGTACTTATCCAGTGTGTATCTTATTTATTTGTATTCTGTTTTGCTTCGTTTTGTTCGGCAGTATTTGCTGAACAGCTAAAGGTTTCAACTGATGTTTTTCATATGAACCCCGTGGTCGTTCTCAAGAATATTGCAGTAGTTTCATTTACTATAATTGTACGCAAAAGTTATTGGATAATTTCACACTCATAATCGCATTTTAAGGGTAATGCTAATACTATTACTAGCTTACGCCAAATGAAATGGAGGGTGTCCAATGTGCTGATGGAATCTGGTCTTTATGTGAGCGTCTAAGAGTGGAACGACTGCTCATTAACAGCGAGGTAATGTTGTTGCTCGACAGTACTTTATTTGTGTTGATCTTGGGTTCACAAACAGTTGCAACAAATGTTATGCGTTAAAGGGATACTCCACTTAGAGTGAGCGGAGTTGATGACTTTGCAGGCTTAAGCATGAACAGTAGTATGACCGTGCTGTGCGCTGTTATCGTTACCTTGTGCTAGCGCGATTGCTAGGGCTATATTTTTTTTTCGTCGCAAAGTCGTTAAATATTAGGTTGTTGCGAAATTAATTGCCGAAATGGACACATCAGTTCAAAGTGTTGTAACTCGGCTCAAACACAACTTTTTGCGTCAATTTAGCAACCATTCAATTCGGTAGATCCTCCCAGATAGTCAAACTAGGATTGCATGCCTCTACAACAAAAAATTGAGATCATAAGGATTCGCAAACTTTTGGAAGGCGATCTCAGCATGCTACAGATCAGCAATCTGCTGCTGTCGCAGGATTGTATCTGGAGCACTGAAAAAGGAAACACAGAAGGATAATGGTCTGAGGAATAAGCTCAATGAGTGAGAGCCTTTACTCCTTACTGTCTCAGTTTTGCCGGATGAATTTTGGAATGTGGAGCTTAACGTTACCTTGGAGGAGGGGAACACCAGACCAGCTTTTGTTTACCACTGTCGACCACATGTATAGCAGCTTTGCGAAATCAACTCGAAATTACAATGATAGGACTCTGCTGTCAATGACTGACTAGCTCAGACAATTTCTCGGAAGGACCGCAGCAGAAAACCGGAAGAACCGACAGGTGACCTGCGATCCTCCCGGTTTCCTGCTGCATTTCTTCTGAATAGATGCTGTGGTCCTTCCGAATAGCTGCTGCGGTCCTTCCGAATAACAGCTGCGGTCCTTCCGAATGGCTCGCCAGTTCTGCAGGAATGGGTTACGCAAACAGTTCGCTGCCGCGGGACGACCACGCGGCGGTAGCCACAAGCAAAAATGACAACCTCGCTGAGGGTCAATGGCTTTACTGTCTGATATAGTCAATTTCCCATCTGAAGTTCAGAAAACACTGAATTTTTGTTGGTCGCAACAAAACTAAGCTCCGTACATAAGAAGGGTATGAGTATGATAACGCTCACTCTCTCTCTCCTGCATTCTGCTGCGGTTCTTCCGCTTTTCTATCGCGGTCCTTCTGCACTCGGAAGAACCTCAGCAGAAAACCGGAAGGACAGCGGCAGAAAACATTCTGCTGCGGTCTCTCCGGTTTTCTGGTGCGGCCCTTCCGAATCGTTCCCCACACAGATCTATCCCGCTGCGGTCCTTCCGAACCAGTCCAGCAAGATTCGGAAGGATCGCAGCAGGAAAGATTCTGCTGTGGTCCTTCCGAGAATTTTTATCTCTGCGTCTCTCGCTTCTTAACCACATAGAAGTGATCTCTTTCTGCTGCGGTCCTCCCGGCGTTTTGTCTGAGAGGTTGGAGATGACTGCAGTGGATCATACTCTTACAGCACCACCAAATTCCTAGCACAACCTCCCCCAGTACGAACATTCGATTTAGGAGAAGCTAGAGATGGGAGGACGTGTCTGCTAGTACAAATTCACGCTTCCTTTTATCCTACAGGAACCAAGCTCCATCTATAGCTATTACACAGTCCAGAAATGGGTAGCTTTTGTTGCGAAAATTAAGTTAGAAAAGATGTCACAATGGGTCAGACGCTGGCCATCTGTCAGATCATGGGGTGTTCACTTCTGCACCCTTCTTGTCATGTCGATTGAAGACAAATGTTTTGAGACTGTAACATAGTGAGCCCCCATCCCCGCCCTCAACGTCCAAATGGTTGGACCCGATTCCACGACTGTTCTCAACGCTTGATCGTCAGAGAACAACCTGTGGTCACGACCATTGTTGCTTTGGGGATCAAAATCGACGGAAAAAAATTGCCATCGAATAGCTCACCGCCTATTGGGAAGGCGATTCCAAGCCAAAACAAGCGCAAGAATGCCGCATACCTCCGATGAACAGTGATCGAGTTTGGAGTCATTAACCATGATCACCCGAAAATCGCGTCGGCTCATGATTTGTTCGCGACTTCATAAAAACCCTCAGGAAAGAGCTAGCTAGAATATTCAACCAGCATTAGAAAGAGGAGAAAAAGTCCTACCAGAAGCTCACATAAGTTGGGCTGAAGTTGCTTAAATTGGGCAGAAGAGAAAAGTTTATTTGTGCATACTCCGAAACGGCAATTAATTTCGCAACAACCTAATACAATAGAAAACACTAAGCATTGCTATTTCCAGCATGCGGCGCGGTCATTTTGTTGTGGATGCTCAAGACCGCGTATTCGTCAGCCCCATCAGCGCCAACTGTACAGCTAACAAACTTCGGTGTAACACATCCGGCTCACAAAGTGAGCACTTCTGGGGGTATGCTAATTGTGTCTACCTTCTTCTGCGACTGCTGATAACTCCACCAAGGATTCGGGATGAGGCGTCGGGAAATCAAAGAGGGCGTGGCTTTGTTGAACGTTGGTGAACACATCAGGAATCATAATGGTGGACTCATCTTTACACATTGAAGAGTTCGGAGTGCGTGTGGGGTCATCCGTAAACGTTAATGAACACAACCAGTATACCCTGGGATTTGTTCAGTTTGATTTCCGGATGTATCCAGTCCCATCTCTTAGAGTGTGGCATCTTATGGTGCCGTTGCTCTAGCGGCACATTTTTATGCTTGTCTGATGCAATATACGTATAGGCGTATAGGCGTGCTGCAGATACGCCAGCGACGGCACGCCCATAATCATCAAGTATTACGGTCGGATGATGCGCTCTTGAAGCGTAACGTTACCTGCTCTGTACCCACGTGGAGCATGCTTGTACCCCACCGCTCGTTGGAGTCCTGTTGCTTTCCTCGGGCGCACTTTCAGACTGAAAATGTGCTCTGCAACGCTCAGTCATATCGTATATAGTCTATTAGCTCACAGAAGACGCTCGATCCGACTTTGTCTGCAACTACGACCTCATCATTTTTTCGGCCAACTAATCTATTTTTTCACTTTTTTTGATATGCATATGGTGTGATTCTTTCCATTCTTATGTTTCCCTGCTGCCATTCGCTAAAATATCCTTCCAGACGCATTCTGCAGGCAAAGACGTAATTGCAGACAAAGTCGGATCAGGCGCTCTCTGTGAGCTAATGGACCATACTTCGTTCACATCGGAAAAATGCTGTGCTTGTCGAAAAGAAACGAATTCCGTGAGCAGTGTCATAGTGTCGCGGACGCAGAATGGGGTTGGACCTAGTGGACCCCACTTGAGCTCGCCCTTGCCGTATCTCGCGTTCAGGTCTCGCCGCAATTCGTTGAGTATGGTGTGTTCCACCGAGGAACATGAAGATGTAAGAGAACAAAAGAATGCGTGAAGTAGTGCTATATTCGGAGAGGCAGGCGAGAAGTGCAGATCATGGGCTCAAATATTCAGCTGCCGCCGTTTTCGAAACGGGCTGTATGAAACCGCGTACGGAATCTATCTTTTCGAGGACTGTAGTTGGAGAGATGTCATACGGAGAAAAAACGCTGGAAAGTATGCAGCATTTCGACTCGACCGGAGTGGGTCACAATGAGGCAAAAATGGGTGGAGAATATGTCTACGATTGGTTCGATCAAACTCCCCGCCCATCACGATCAACTCGCACTTATTCGCACGCGACTAGTCCGCACGTACACATGCAAATTTGAATGTGAGTGGGGACGAGAAGACATCGAAGGGCGGGAGGTTACCACCCAATTTTACCTCGTAGAGAACCACACCCTATTTCGCCAGGGTGGCGAGAGGGGAACAACATGTACAAGTGTTAGCTACTCAGCTTAGTGTTAGCTACTTAGCTACCTTCGCGTTTAAAACGGAATATACCAGGAATCGCTGCATGGCTACATTTTGCGCTAAAATCTGTTTCACTTTGTGGTAGCTACAGATTTCGAGGAATTTTTGCAGGTTGGTTGTTTGCAAGAACTTCACAACGAAATCTCAGCGAAGTTTCTGCAACTTGGCTTGCTGTCTTGGAATAACAAACAACATCAGGTGAAATCTGAATTTATAATACAACTATTTTCTTATTACACGTACTATCTAGTTATTTGTACACTTGCTTTTTCAATCATGATTGAATAAGGCAAAACATTACAAATCTGTGTGTAGAGAGATCGGTAGTACTTCACTATTAAGTTCGCTTTATTAGCTCCTTATTACCTTCCTTGCCATGCAATTGAGCAAATACAAATTTTTATGCAGCGTAGTGGAAGACAGAGTCGTCCTTGCCTCTTTGACTTCGCTCCATGGAGGCCTTTCATGCCGGCTCCTGAGAGGTTTACACGCAATCCGAGATTTTTATTGGAACATGTGTACAAACTCATGTATATTCGATTTCTTCTGAGAGCGCGTATGCCCTAACAGCGGGGATGTCTGTACATATTAGGTTGAGGAGAAAGAAATGGAAGAAACGGCATCCAAGTCAGATTTTCATCTCTAACTTTTGAGAGGGTTTTCCCAGTGAATTGGGTATACACCTTTCAAATCTATAACATTACTCCAACGTATGGGTAGAACACTGTTTCTCTCTTCTCAGAATTGCGCAGGCTGTGGCTGGTCATACAAAAAGACTCCTGCTCGAAAAGGGTCAAAATCAACGGGCTCTTTTCCATCCACGAAGAAATTGAGTGGTGGGACGAGATAGTAATCAGAGAGCGACGAGGCAGGAGAGTAGGAATAGTAAGTTAATAGAGTGCAGGACAGTCCCGCTAGTTTGGGTTTTCTTCCACGGTTCCCCTCAGTTTCCAGATCTGACCATCATGGTAGCCGTGTCTGTCTTGCGGGAGCAATTCGAATCACAGCATTCACTTCGCGTTGTGACATGAGAGCGTCCTAGGCATGATTCCTCATAAAGGCCCACACATCGTTGCTACGTCATACACACTCTCAAAACGAATCTGCTGTATACACATACAAAAAAAAAATACAAACCTAGACATTTATGAGCTTATACGGATAATCAGTTCTAGCTTTGTCAAAAATGTAAAATTATCCATCAGAAATATATTCCTAAACCATCAAATGTTATAATCAACCACTAAAAACAATATTATATTAGGTTGTCGGGAAATGATTGAGACACTCTGGATTTTTTTCAGTCTTCAAACTCTTTCTATTCTATTAAAGAACCTCAAGCTATGCTGCGCACACACATCACCTAGGGCCAGCTATCGGGTACAGCTATAGCACTGCGGGGTCAGTAATCATGTTAATACAGGTCGAAGAAGTCAGCAGTCACTGATCAAAAATCATCGAAGTTGGCGAAGTGCTGCTCGACCAGAGAGAACTTCAGCGCCCAGGCAAGGTGTTATTCAGAGAGCACGATGTTGGGCAAGTGTGATGTGTATGGCATCGTGATCTGTGCTTGCTCCTTCGAGTGTCGATGAGTTAACAAAGCCATTTGAGGGCGCGTTTTGTACAGCAAAACACACCCTCAAATACGTTAATGTTTCTATTTCGCATAGACCACGGCCGTCGCTCTGATTTGGCTATTGTGAATGTTCATGTTGCCCATCACGTTGCTTATCGGCAACTCTGGTAGAACACACCCTGCACTTAAAGGCAGCGTCTCACCTCGAGATCGTTTTTGAGATTTCAACGTTAAAAG
>KN726236.1:20106-43330 GCA_000816745.1 Ancylostoma duodenale
ATGATACTACGCAAAACCTGAAGGGTACGAAAGAGGAACTCTGCGTATATATGATTTCTTCGATTATTCGAAAAAATTTTCGAATATTCCGAAGTATACTTATTACTTGTTGAATTTTAGTCACCACTGAGGTTTCCCAGTGCTGATCGAATCCGGCGTTTTGGTGATGATCCAACAAGCGCGCAGTATCACAAAAGAGTCGCCGCTCACCGTAAATTGATTGTGGAGAAGTTGGTGTTGTTGGCACACAGCTTCATCAAAGGTAAGCCAAATTGGTCACCATAAATTTTTCCACTTATTTCCATTCTATTGCCATCACTGTCCAATATGTGAAGGTATTTGCGATGCTATTTCGTGTTTCCCACTGGGTTTGATATGGCTTGTGCAACAGTTGAATACGGCGCTAATTGAGGTCAAACGACTGACTGTGGATGAGGTGAAAACGTTTGGTTTTGTTTGAGCCTTTTCGCACTTATAGGTTCACGAAAAACTTTGCGTACTGGTTGTATTTCAGGCAGCCCTCATATGCACAGATCTTATTGTTACTAATTTACTTTGTCCGGCTATCATAAATCCAGAAAACATCGGAATAATTAGTGACACACCGATAAGCCACATTGCTCGTTTCAATCTCATGCAAATCGGACAGATCATACAGGTCAATGTTTTTTCTTTTATTTTCTTTTCATTATGTTCTAGTCTAGTCTGACAACTGAAATGGGTGGCGGTCATAAAGAACGATAAGTTGTGCCAGTTGGTAGCTGTACAGCGCTCTCTATGCAAAGATTGCCACGCCCGTATCGCACGGTGCACATTCTAGATCAGCATGTTCAGAGCGCGTGGACCTCATTTTGAGCAGAGCTGATTGTGCATTTTTCGATGCTCAACAGAAAATTGCAATAGTTATTTGTCACATCTCAGTGAAAATTAAGCTTAATTGCCCCAGTCCGACTGTTTTTTGTCCAGTCATGTCGTAATCATTTTATTTAGTGGAAAATATGCAACACACCTGCAACTGTAGAGTGTGCAGATCTAACACCTAACTAGGGTAACACACCGGTTCACAGTAGCCGACTATTGCCAGCTGTCGTTCTCTAGGGCATTCGCCTAATGAAACTACTTCCATCAGAACCCCAAAATCCATCACAGTCTTGAGCGTGATGATTTCCGTACATGTGCTCTCCAAGCGGAATGTCTGTCACCATATCTAGATTTCCCGTCGCGCTATTTCCCAAAGTTTGGGAGTTTCCTCTACACGTCCCACCCCCTCTCCCACTGGAAACTTCAGTGGATTCTCGACACAGATGAACCTTTTCACAACAGCATCTTTGGAGCTTAATATATTTTTTCTGAGGTATAGTGAGAAACAAAACGGTTTAGATCATTTAGACGCTTGCGTTGAGTCGTCATGAAACACCACAACCGCACTTCCAGATTTTCACTTCCCAGTTCAAAGACGTAAGCAAAATTACATTATACAATTTTTTATACATCTAATTCTGATTTGTTGGTGACCTCCTGTATAGACACTTTCAGTCTCCGATTTGTGGGCTTGTTGGTTCTCTCCTCTCTCGTCCACTTGGGTCACTTGATTCGTTATTTCCTCCTATTCTGCGTGAATGTCATCAGCCAAGAGAACTTTTTCGTCGCCCTTATTTCATCGGATCGCTGTCTGAAGTCAACACTTTGGTGAGGTTTGAGCTAGAGCGTTGTCCACTATTTCGTTCACAGCATTGAACCATTGTAGGTGTCTGTTTTGCATTCAAGTGCACTAGCAAAGGTGTCATCGAATGAGATACGTACAGAACTAAGTGACCTTCGAAGTCGTCTGCCTAAAGTCTTCTCTTCAATCGTAAACGCTTTGGATAATTCGGAGACACAAGCCGAATCTGCGTCAGCTCCTCAGTCGCGACAGCATACTACTAGGGTCTTGTTTGACAAAGGTGTTTTGTTTGGATGCTTCTATTTTGTAGACAACTGCGTTGAAGCATCTGAGATATTTGTTTCCAGTAAATAGTTCGATTTCGACGTCGCCACCGAAAGTACCAAGTCGTTCACACCATGCTCATACAAGCGGATCAATAATGCCACCTGAATGCTTCGACGTCTTCGTTTTTCACATTGAGGCTCAATCGTATGTGTTGATATACAGTTTCATTATCCAAAACTAATGTCCAAAAGCGTACTGTGGGTTTTGAGTTCTAGTTTTAGTGATCCAATAGGTCTCGTGCCTGAAGAAAGCTATATGGAAAATCTGGTTGTGGGCATTGCCTCAAAGAAACACATAGATAGCGGTGCGCAGAAAAGGACACGTTTCGTCGAAACTGAAAGCACTAGTAAGTACAGTTTTGAATTTGAAGTTGCTTTGTCTGCGTTCAACTATCAGCCCGATGGAATCAAATCTGGTTTCTCATACTGTACAGAGTTGAAAAACGAGAACTCTTTGAAAAGCGAGCTTAGCGAACTCCCAACAGAATATCCTTTCCGTCTCTGTAGAAATTATCCTTCCCCCCGAGAATGGGTCGCCAAATTTTCGAAATTACAATACAAATAAAAATCTTGTATCAGTTTATTTTTGTTACTTTATTTTTATTACTATTTTTAGTATGGTTTTTATTATATATTTATTATTATAATTATTGTTTTTATTAATTTTATTTTCCGTCTGGGTCCCCAAAACGGCGGAGACCCCACATTTCTTCCCACACTTTCCCTCCCGCCCACTTTCTGCGTCCGCCACTGGTATATAGACGTAAGAGGCGGTTCTTAAAATGTAGTGCGTATACAAGGTGACAACAAAGTCTTTGGCCAAAAGTTTCACAGAAATTTTCCCTGGGAACTTCGGTAGACAATTAGTGGCAATGCTGTTGATAGTGTTCCATAGCTTGCTGCCAACATATCTTTAAAATTTGACACAGTGCCAAAGTCTTTGATCAAAGTGGCAGCATCAGAAAGTAAACTACTCAGAAGGTGTGGTTACTGATTGCTGGCAAAATGTGGTAGAAAGTTCGATTTCTACCATCCTCTGCTCACTTTCTGCAGAAAAACTATTGAGACGCCTATAGATTTATCTAAAATTGAGCTTCTCCTACGTCTTCTAAGCTGCCGTCTCCGCTCAGATAATTTTCGAAAGGAATTACCCAAGATTACAACATTCCACTGCATTAGTTGGCGTAACTCTCTCCTCGAAAGGAAAACTGAAGACACGAAAAATGTTGCTAATGATGCTCGATATGGTCCTCTATATTCCACCAAAAATGCAGATTTCTGCGGCGAAAAATTTGGCAGCGGGGATGAATTTACTCCCAAAAATGATGGGCTTGTCATGGGGGCGGCAATGAGGTACCCATACTTGTACCGCCAGCCGCAATTAATGGGTGCGGCGTCCACTAGGTGCCAGCTTATGAGCTGCGCTGTTGCTGGCAGCTCCTACAGGAGCCTTGCGCTGCGTGCGTCTCCGACCCCGCCTACCCCCCGCAGGTTTCGCGGCGATCGCAGCGGCGCAACGCGGCAAAAGCTGGAAATTGGTAAATGGAAGTGAAAATCGTTGGGAAAAAAGGGATAGGATAGGGACAGCTAATAAGAAAGCAAATTACCAAGATTTTTATGCTTTTTGCTGCGATTTGTCTAGAAAATTGCAAATTTTCGATAGGTAGGGCTACGTCACTGAGAAAACGGTTTGAAAACTCTTCTGCAAATATCTCTATATTATTAGATATACATATAGACATATACAGAGAAGGCCATAAGTAGTTATTGTATAACATTTGCTGGATTATTCCTCTGCAGTAGTGAAATGTTTCCCGCCATGTTAGGTTACACTTGATGGAAAATAGAGCTGCTTTGCTCTATTTTCTGATCACAAGCCAGTCCTGGAGACTTGCGAGACTACGAAAAAAAAAAATTATCGGGGACTTCTTGTGCACATTTTTGGTGCCGCCGAAAGCACTAATTCAGCCCGCAGTTTTGGAGCAAAACAGCTTGAAAAACAGTGTTTGGCTACAATTTTAGGTGGGATAAAAAATCCCTCGTGTTTTTGAAGAAATTCATGAAATGATTTTTTCAAAATTCAAAACCCACTCGTGGTTCTGATGCTGCACGAATTTTGCTCAAACTTCGCATTTGGATTACTGATACTGATCTTACTTCAATTGTCAAACGAGAATGGAATTAATTGATTTTGAGAGGAGATATTGCTCCGGAATCCTCTGAACCCTAAATTCACTCTAAGATTTAGGGTTCAACACCGGTTCAAAGATTTTTCACCAAACAATGTGCATTGAAACCAAGTTACCAATGTTCCTCGCACAGACTTGTCTTAACTTGTTTGTTTACAGTAGGGGGGTAGGTTTTTTCGCCAGGTCAAAGGGGACTTGGTAATTTTCCTGCTGGGAATAGGTTTGCGCCGAACTCTGATAACAGTGAAGATTGAATTTATTTATTTTTCTTTACTTCTTGGCGATTTATCGCTTCATAGCTTCTTTAGTTATAAAAAATCAATATGGTTGTAAACCACCTTCGATGGCGTTCGAATGACATTGTATCCTGTAGCCAGGCTTCCAGGCACTGAGGATGTCTGCGAGGCATTTCTAACACCTCAGCACGCATTGGGTGAGTACATCAATCGATAAGCTGGTTAAAGATCGCTTATGAGCATATATGGGATCACAAGAACTAGAATGCTTTAGAACCTTTGAGGTCTATATCGGAAAGGCTGGAGATTTGCTCAGAATCTAAGTGGTGCTTTTCGAAGCTCACAGATTTAGTAAGCTCGTGTAAAATTTTGGTCCTCCAGTCTACCCTACAGGCGTTTCTATGGCTTGCGAAGCATGGCCAAAGACTTTGTGGTCACCCTGTACAAAGTGACGGAAAAGTCTGGATGGTGTTCACTTTGCGAGGATACCTGTGTGCAGTAGTAGGGTACACATGACATAGACAAACGAAGTAGGCCTCGTTTCTGGACGAACACAAAGGCGGCCATGTTATAGCGTGAGTTGTAATGACCTGAATAAAAAATGCTATTTTCCGAAATCAAATCTAAGACTGAGGACCAACCTCAATGCGTGAGCTCAACACTTTCGACTGCAGAACTAAACTAAGGCTACTGAACTTTCGACTATCTTGTCACATATTGTTGCACTTGTTCAGTTGCAGGCGAGCTTGCTCTCAAATTTTGTTTGATTAAGGGCGTATTTGCGGCTTACCGTAGATACACGATAAGTAGGACATTTCGCACATTCTTCGAAAACATTCCACAGCGGAATACTTCATGCTTGCCGAATACAAATACCATATACGAGCCATTCACCGAAGAGTCGGTATCGCACTGATCGAATGCATGCGTTCCACGTACTTCCACACCATTTCCAGGTTCGTCTTAACATGTCAGCTAGCTAAAAACGACTGCGACCAACAAGCTAGAACGTGAACGACTTGTCAGAAGCATCCCTGTGCTCTCCGTATAGGATTTCACCGAAACCGACTCGATTTTGAACCGCCCATATTTTGCGTTGCAACTCCATTAATGTAGGGCTGCGCTGGGATCACCGTATGAGATTGGAAGAAAATGCCAGTTTTGGTGAGAAAGAATCTGTCAATATGGTGCGAGTTGATGTTGACAATCGTGATTAGTGTATGAAGTAACCTTGTGTGAGATTTCAAGGATTCGATGAGATACTACATCCATCGTATACCTGCTGTAACTTCACACACCGGCTATACTCTGCAGAATGCATGGTTTTCGTGGATCAGCGCTCCGTATAATTCTTCCAGGCAGACTTCACACGTAACCAAGTCCTGAGATTGAAGAATTGACTTTTTTTGGTGACACTAAAATGAAGTGCTGGTAGAAATCAATATTCAGTAGGAAATTTCGATGGAAACATCTTACGTAAAATTCGTTGATTAACGTTTCTTAGGTGATTTTTGGAGGTCGCTTTCACCTGTTCCAATTGGAACGGAGCATAATGCGAGTGATTTTCCCCTTAAATAAAAATTCGTAAACTAAATTCGTCGTAGTTCGTCGAGAAATTGCGAAAATAAGCTATCTATGGTGCAGCACAAACGAACCCGCTTTCGTGTCTTCTTTGAACAAATTAAATGTTGCGCCCATTTCTCAACAGTCACTACGGCTTCCTCCGATAATGGGATGTTTTGAACTGATAAGGACTTGGAAGCGAGATGTGACGCTATCCCACGGATGAGTTCAATGTTGGGACGGTAGGCGAGGGCGGGGGAGGGGGGGGGGGTTGCTGTGAAGGAAAAGGCACAATAGTGGGCATCAGGTTTTTTTCAGAGTGAGTTCGAGATTTGGGTTAGCGTAATTGCACCGTTTGTAATGAAGGCTAATCGGGTAGTTTCTTTGTGTTGAGAAGCAGTATTTCCACCAGGATTAAAGTGAAGAAAGGCGGGCGAGATTGCGCTATTCGAGAAATTGAGGAACCGTGTTCTGCATAGGATTGAACTACGCAAATTCCACGATTAGGACATGGAAGCTCGTGCTGGTTCTTTAAAATCAATTGTTCCATATAAGCAATGATTAAATTTATGCAAGATCCTACTCTGTATGTACGTATATCAGTTCAGATCACACGCGTTGCGTTATTTGGCTCAAATTCCATGCACAACTAACGTAAAACGAAAAATCGACTCTTCTAGTCCATACAAATTCCATGCACATCCATGCACAACACGGTGTTCGGCTTCCCTATGTTAGGGGCAGGAGAACACGTTTGATTGCACCAGTCATGTAATTACCGGGATACTTGCCCTTTTTTGGTGAGAACACCGTATCTTTGTGCTGCCAATTGCAGCAAGAACGTGGCAGTCATGGTAACACAATAGTGTGATCAAAAGCTTGATCACATTACTAGCTGAACTTTCCACCGTTCTAAGCCGCCAAGTAGAATTACCAAACCATCCTCGATACCTCATTAGCTGGTTCCTAAGAAAAAGCTAAAAATTCAGGAGTACCATTCCTTCCAGATTCACAGCTTTCATCGTAAAAATGAGGCCAGTTGGTTTCTTATTTAGTTGGATCTGCGGTATCAAATCGGACACCCGACAATGCATCTGATCTTGAGGAAGAAGCAGGAGAGCAGCAAGAAGTTGGTTCCATATCAAGCAGTCTGGAAGCTCCACAGGAAGACAGGTAATAATACGCAACGATTCTGAACTTCATTTTGGGAATTCCATGTTTTTCGCGGAAGATGAGCTTTGTTGAGGAATATTCGTGCCCCATATGGGAGATAAGCTTGTACTTCGGACCCATTTTCACCACAAATCAGGTAGTTTAACGGTGCTTTGAGCATGTTCACTTACATCTCCTTCTTAACCCAATCCAAATTCCAGTCTAAGGCGTCGAACCCTAACACCGTAAACTTACTTTCAATTAGGTACTCACATATCCCACCGTTACTGATGCGTGGCTCAGCATTACTTCCATGTGGTTCTTCTTTTCATTTCCATGCGGTTGCACAGAGGACGTTGTTTATGAAAAATTTTATGAAAAATGTGAATTTTTCCAGCCCAGCATTCAGCCAGGGTAATGCACGGGGTGTGAGTTGGCGTTCCAAAATACGTGTCCTCTTCTGCTGCCACCTGGTCGTAAGCCACGCTCACAAGCAACACCCAGTACACAGTAGTGCCTCAGAAAAATCGGCCTATACTTATCTATAAACCTCGACTACACTCCTTTCAGAGATTCGTCTGATAAGAAGAGGAAGCTATGGGTTTTATAAGAGAACACAGCCCTACGATTCCACTTGGTGTTGTGGCGAAAATTTCGATTTCTTAATTTTGGGTGAGTGGATTTTGGGTACCCGCAGCCGGCGGCGGCTGGTATATTGCCAGCTCCTGCGCTCCGAGGCGACAGCCAGCGCCGCGGCTACTTGCGCTGCGCATGGCATAAGCACAGCCCAAATCGCTGCTACCCCGCCCATTCCGCCGCGCACGTGTGAATATGGAAACATAGAAATGAGTTACAGGGAGTATCGTAAAGAAATTCTGTTGAGGTACGGTAGACAGAATCGGCTTCTACTTGGGATATAGGTTTTACATGGTGATCACGATATGGACTAATTTTGTGGGCAGAAGTTTCTAATAGTTTGTAAGCCTAATTATCCCAGAAGTCACAGTGTGTAAGTACTGTTCACTTTAGGAAGGACAGCCGTTAACGTTAAAAATTCTGAGGATTTTGAGATTTGCACAATTATCTGAGTCGTTTTTTGGATTTGTAAATATTATATGTGTTTCACGCATTTTGCTTTTAAGTTCTGCTTGCACACTTTTTAGGTGCGCATTTCTCAAATTATTTCACTTATTCTAATACCAGAATGCATATACTGCCAGTTTACAGAAAGTTGGGAGAGTGGAAATGAAACCTGTGGGTAATTCGAAAAATTTAACTATTTGTATTCTATTGATCCTTTTCATTGGATTTTCCGCGAGGGCTTCAGCTTTTAGCATTCTTAACAAGTAGCGCTTAGGCATGTGAATCGTTATCAGCTCAACATTTTTAACACTGATTTCAATAAACTCTTAAACTATTTCACATCCACATTTATGGTTTTCAACCTAATCGATTATTACTCCATCGCGAGGTGAGGTGTAAGAAATGCCTCGCAGACAAGTCCTGTGCCTATAGGCGTATCTCAAGGATACAATGTCGTTAGATCGCCGCGCAATAACTGTTCCGATTATATTGATTTCCTAGAACTAAGAATGCAATAGTGGAATGAGCTGCAATTCTAGGGCGAAACGCATGTGAAATGGACTGCTGTTACTTTTAAACATTCAATTATAATTTTAAGAAAAAGTGAACACAGAAAAAAAGAATGAAAATAACATCTTCATAAGTAGCTTAGAAAAAATTGAAGGGCGTTGGCCAACTCCAAAGTGTCCCAAGAAAGTTGTCTTCGATCTACACCAAAATCTTCCTAATTTTGATTTTGATGAGAGGTAGATTACTAGTTACCTTACCACCCTTTGCAAATGCCGATTTTTTTTCGAGAGAAATATCATTCTTCTGTCCGTCAATGCTTTTGGAATTCCTCTCGTGATAACAGTGCAACATAGCGCTGTTTAGAAAGTTCCCCCATTCAATTCTGCGCCATGTAGTTTAAGAAAAGAAATTGCACCAGTCTGTACCTTAGCTGGTGAAAGGAACACATGTTGATACAAATTAGATTCTGAATTCGTGACGTTTCCATGGATTAGGTTGGACCTGGGTTCAGGACTGGACAAGGGTCAGGTTTGGAAATGGGAAAAGTATAGAGGGTGGATATGGAACGATTAAAAAATTGAAAAAAAATATGAAATAGAATACGTAGTTTTCACTGCTAATATCCCGGCAATTTGCTGATCACATTTGATCTATAGCAACATTAGCAGCACTCATTTCCATTAATCACAGCGTTTCTCGCTTCACGGATATCTTAGACGCCATTTCAGCGTCTTCGCTGCAGCGCGAATGCCGCGCGCGGCATTTGGTGAGTTGGCGGCGGTGGGCGGGTCTTAGAAGCTATAGCACACGGTGGCGGTAATTTAGAGTCGTTTTAGCAGAGCTGGCAGTAATTGGCAGTCGCCAGCGGCTGCGGGTACCCAAGTTCCTCCTCCCCTCAATTTTGGAGCTCTATGTGCAGTGTGCTGTACCTTTATGTGGTAGTAGAGTTCGAAAGGCTCATAAAATAAGAAATGGTCTGTTCTAATCATAGAAATTATAACGCTCGTCAAGGTTGTAGTTCGGTAAGGTTGCGGAAAAAATTGAAGCTGGCGAAGAAGCGACAAAACTTTAGCATCAACCTAATATTTTGAGAATGCTTCTGCTCGATGAAGACGGAGCTTCGACGATTCCTGACAATGTATCGGATGTTGACGAAACCGGACTAAGTGGTCGTGGTTCTGCAAGCCTTGATGGTCGGGAGTCCCCACTTAGCCAAGCACCTAGCCAAGGTTTAAGAGAAGGTCATGAGAACGGTTTGTAAAGCATCGTGATACTGTGTTGGGTTTAGTTACTACTACGAAAATCAGTTTTTAGAGATAGGTGACCTTGGCGCAGCATCTACGGCGGCAGGTTCCGAAGCCGACGTCGCTCAACGAGTACTTCCTTCTGGAGTTCCTGTAGCTGTGCGCAAACAAAATGCTGAAGGACTCGAAGAGAAGTTTGGGAAGTTCACAGTACCCACATCACAGCAGAGCAGGAGTGAGTTACACAGTCTGTTACACAGTCTTCCTACGCATTCTTTTGCCTGTTTCGCTAATACATGTTCTGCGATGAGATAATCTACTACCAGGTATTCTCACATGCAGGGTGGCCTAAAAGTATGGAAGCCTCATTTGCCGCTTCTCTTTTTCATTTGTGACTCGTAGCACGTTTTTGTACTACACATTTTTGTTACGACTAACACCCCTATGGGACGTTAGAAAGTAGGGTGGGGCGGCCACTTGAGGTATGCGCCAAATCTCCAAACTTTCGAGGTCCTCAAAAAATTAAGAAGAAGCAAAACTAATCATTAACTGCACCCAAATACGAAATCCGTCTTATGAATTGCGTATTTTCTACCAATCTGCCTGCTCGGCTATACATACCCGTCATATGACGTTTTTCCGCAGTTGGGCGCAGACGCACCCTTCTCAATCGGCGAACCCATATCCTGGGGCCGTATTCAAGAAAGCTGGAAAAATGGGTTAAACGGGAAAAACAGGCAAGAGTGGGCGTGGCTGCTGTTCCCTGCGATCCAAGAACATTTGTCCGCCGAAATATTTCCTCCCAACGGAAAAAATATTAATCCACGTGAGAACATCTGGATATATGGGATAAATGAGAGAATTCCTAGGTAAAAAGTACTCGTTCTACTAATAAACGATGGTTTAGCAGCTACGATATGCATTTGGGTCAAAAATGATGATTGATTAATGGTTTTCGGTGCAACCCATGTCCATACTACCAATGATTGCTTCAATCCAAGCATATTGACAAAAAAATTGTTTCGTTTAGCGTATCGTGCGCAGAAATAGTGTTGTTTGAGCAAACACTTAGCAGAAAAGCACTAGAATCCGGATTTAAATAAAGCTTTTTTTGAAATTTCAGTAGTAACCTAGCTAATGACTATAATGCTAATCATTCCTAGAGGGAGCACCTATGATATTACGCCTATTTGCAGGTAATCTGGGGTACACTAATCTGTGATAACCGCTTCAGTCAAGTTTCTCAGGATGTCGTTTATAATTTCAACTGACGCTTCCTGTGTAGGATGGTTTCACAATTCTAACCAGAAGTGTACACTTCAGATGCATCATCTGATGCTAGAAGAGGAAGCTTTTCTCGATCAAGTAGTGATCTGGGTGTTTCTAGAGAAAGAATAGCGAATGACTTCCCATCAGTTCCAAAAAGTGTAAACTAGTACTCACGTTTCATTGATTATAAATGAGCGTAACTAGCTGAGAAATCAGACTCGTTCTGTAACTGGAGTCGTTCTCAAGCCGTTAACATGTAGTATTTTCCGATAACAGATCAAAGGAACTCTGCTGCAATCGCAAAACGACGGACATTTTCGAATCTCTGCGTTGAAACGGAAAACTCGTCCACGGGAATGTTCCCAAACCGGATAAACCGTTCTAGGATCGCAGGGTTGGAAAAGTCGTCATTGCGTGGTTACATTTCCGCCTGGATTTGATTTCCAACGGATATGTTCTTAGATACGGCCCCTGGCGTTTTCCCTACCTTTGCGTGCCTCGTACCCGTGCTCTACAGTTATACCTGCATCTGGGCGTTTTCCACACTACTGAGCTCCCGCGCACCCGTACTCCTTCGCCAAACCAGTGTCCTGGTCTTTTTCACGATATATTGAGCCCCGGCGCACCCCTCCTCCATCTATGGTCCCGCATGCAGGGGTTCCCGCAATACTGGGCGTCGACGATCCCACCGCGATCACGTGCTGGCCCCCACGTCTGCGTCTTAGAAAATTTTGCTGCAGTACCAGGATTTACATACGAGGATATTAACTCTTCTTTGTCCGTTTTATGATCCTAGCGCGGTCTGGAGGCTCCACTACTAGAAAAAAAGTTGAAACTCCCTTGCGAGCAATGCAGATGATTATTAAACGAAAGGCGAAGGAAATATCAACATGAACGGAAAACTGTGTGGTCCTCGACTGGAGAGCACGAGAAGACTTGTATGATTATTAAGAAGAGCATCGGGCAAGATGATGGGGTCAACCTGACCAAGAAGGAACAAGTTCTATCTGATGTTGTCAAAGATAGCAGGCTTGAGAGATGCAGGAACATCTTGGAAATCTCCCAAATGCGGCACATCGGAGATGTGCTATGGATTTGCGAGAAAATTTCCCAATTAAGGTTGCCCACAACCTTCAAAACCACAGCCACCTTATCAGTTCAAGTCAGCGACAGTCTCGAAACGGAAGAGTTTTCACAAAGTTCTCAGTCCCCAGGGGTGATTTAAGGAGTAGTTCGAACGGTGTGATTATTATTTGGGACAATTTGTATTATTGTGGCAAGCCATGAGGAAAGTCATTTTGCTCTAGCATCGACAAAATTCTAGTCATTCTAGCCGCCTTGAATGTGCTCAAACCTAATAGCCAATTGTCCATTTTTGCTTCATCTTCCTGATTCATTATCATTATAACATGGACTTCCCTAGGAGACGACCAGCGGTCCTTACTTTCCGATAGTTGGTCGACAAACGTAGTTCCATCTGATGATGAAGGGCCCACCTTGCCACACCTTCCTTCTGTGGACGTCGCGGAGCTTGGTGTTCTACGAGGACGTGCAGTTAATCGGCAAGTGCCTCCTTATTCAAACCTATTCTTGCATTTCTACCTCAAACACTAGCTAATCCTTGGCTTCCACTTGTGTTATAACGTGCTTAGTACTTACACACAGGCGAAATAAGCAGTTTTGGTGCACGCACCTTGCACAATGTCGCATGTATAGACTTAACACAGAAAATTCAAGGTGAAAAGAAAGTCTTTGGGTGGAAGTTGATATCTAGGCAGAAGTTAGTGCTTATGCTGTATATTAAGAACTGCATATTGACAGATCCAGAGGGCTTACATTCTCAGGGGGCACTTTACTCATCCAGCAAAGGTGATGGATGTGATGAGGTCAGGAATTGAGGATTCAGATAGCGCTATGGAGTGTGAAATTATACATGCGTGTTTGAGACAACTAGATAATTACCACAAATACAAAATCGCAAAAATTTCCGGCAAGACGCAGGGATCACCTCGACTAACGTCCTTTATATTGATGGAGGCTGAAGTAGCTGAAGCGGATTTCTCAGCAAGCGCTTCCTATACTCAACATGCTTAAGAAGACGTCTTTGTTAGCTTGAAAAATAATTGGTTTGAGGAATTATTACTTCACACCCAATGACTATAGGTTAGAAATATTGCTTTTCATAGGCATCGGAGTCATTCTTTTCACCAAGGGCATCACTCATAAAAAGTCAGTTCTTTTCCACGTTTGCTATTCTTATGAGAGGCGGAGCAACTTCTCAATTCCCTGTCTGTGAAAGGGTGTATTGAACTACGTGAAATACATGGGAAAGTTAGCAAGATAAGTGATATGCGACTGCTTCAAGCCTTTAGAGTGCGCAGGAGTGATCTTGTCTCATCCCAGCTTCTCGGCAGGCCATTTTGCGAAATTTGCGCCGATTATTTATTTTTCTCCACTTTTTTCGACATTTGAAAAGAAAATAGGGTTTTCGAGATGACATCAACGTTGGGCGTAGGAATGATGTTCCGAAAGCACACCAAAAAAAAGGAAGGAAAAAAAAACCGCAACGGTTTTGCAAAGGCGAGCTACCCAATCTAGTTCACATGGAGCTGATGCTGTGTCTGTGTTGGAGTGTCAACCAAACGGGTAGTGAAGCAACATGAAATGTCTAGGAGGTTTGTAGATGTGCAGGTAAAAGTAGATCAACTGCCGCCATGTCAAGGAGAGCAACTCAGCTTCACTCTGCGCCTAGGTTCAGCGCGTTGTGAGCTTCGTAAAATGGATAGGTTCGAAGAGAGCAGAGCGTTTATAGGAAGCTTTTCACAGACAGATTAGTCAAGGAGATTAGTGATAAAGATAGTTTTAGAAAGGAGAGCTGGTGCTCTCATCAGTTAGGATAGGTAGAATACTAAAAGTTCACGAGCCCGAAGAGGTTAGACAATTGGTTTGCCTGGCCGCTGTTTGAATTCATGAACTTCATAATGGGAGCATTATGTACCACTACTCTATGCCGTCTCTCTGAGAGGTGGTAACTGTGAAGGATTGCTACAATTGTTTTTCATTGTACATTTTGTTCAGTACCGGTTCACTGTGTGGCGCAGGGACTGCAACAGAAGACCGAAGTGACACATGGTCGCTCGATGCTATAGCTAGTGACTCTGAGGCAGATGGCTGCCGAGAACGAACCCGTCAGGTGCTGTTTAGTTCATTTTTCGTTAATTTCCTGTTCATATTTCACCCAACTTCACCATACAAGATTTCAGCGCTCTCAACTTGCCTCTTGAACCATTTCCTTTCGTTGTAAATCAACGATGCACAGATTATTCGTGTTTAGCACCAACCAACAGTCAGGATAAGAGGAGAAACAGGGAATTTTAACATATCACTGTGGACCACCATCCCAGACTTTCCAACACCCCTCTCCTTCATAGATGACTAAATTACGACCTCCCTCCCTCCTTAATTTTTTTTGCATCCTTCTGGAAGATGGAGAGTGTTTGGCTTCCGAGAGGTCAAAATCTCGGATGGCATTCACTACATAGGTATTGGCGCATGAAAAGCACTATGATGGCACATTACCGTGGGCAAATGTAATATTAAAGTTCAAATCCAGTAGTGTCGAATTGGAGTGAAGCAGTGCTCATTAGGTGTGTGAGGAAGAAAAATTGCAAATCACCTACAGCGTAAAACAAAAAATGGAAGTCAGAAATGGGCGTGAAACGGAAAATTTCGTACGAAACTAGCTCTCTTGACAAACACTCTTATTGACTCCAAATTTCAAGATGTTTCCTTGAATTGGCATGAGTGCCTAGTTCTCGACTCAATTTTGCCGCACAGATAAGGAAAAGCAGAGATATCAGATGGAGTCAGTAACCCTGATCATGTGACCGTATAAAGCAGCTTCAAAAGCCGTGCTCCACAATCTTCGAAAAGGGCTCTCAGGAACCACTGATATTAATTTGTAGCACATCAGATATACATATTAGATGAAAAGTTTTACTACACGTCCTACCTGCCTTTCTGAAAAATGATAGCAGATTGATTGTTGAGATTTTGTATGGATATGAGGTAAAGTTTTGTGGTATTTTAAGGGAACTATGAGCTGAGCCACTCTGACGACCTATGTCAAAACTAGTTTTCTGAATAAAAATTTGTATTCAAGAAACATGCGTGACCCTACGCCACCTACCCTTAGAAAATAAGTTGTTGGAAGCGTGGAGTCTGAAGTAGCTTTTGGTCTCCGAATCCAATGCTGCTTACGATAGATCGCCCTGTGGTCGCATCTCCTGTTTTCAGAGAAAAATAAGGTGGTCACATCAAACACAATATGTGTGTAATCCGTATCTGTATAGAATGTCGTGGTGCCGTGCCTTAACGTACAACCTCTTATCGACGTCTGTCATCCTGGCGAAAATAACGAAAGATTGCGACGACAAAGTAGTGGTAGCTCGTTCTCTTACAGCCGCAGCGAAGCGGACTCGGAGCTCAGCAAGTCTGTTACCGCAACTTTTTTCAGACGGTTTTCGTTTGGATTTTCTATAGAGATTGTTGAATTTTAGGGAGGATCGCGAGCGTAGCACTGCGATAGATTCAGTCCCTACAGGGCGCGGTGCGGTAAGATGTTTTCTTGATTGTTTTCGTTTTATAGTTTTTGTCGCCTCGTGAAATCTTAATCCCCACGTTTACATCATGCAATGTCGGTACGGAAAGCATCAGAACTTGTCAAGCGTTGTCCACAAAAAAGGAGAAGCGGACAATGTTACGATGTTAAAGAGCTGCCCTTGCTTCGGATGCGATGGCTAGCTGCTGACCCGGTTAACTATGGCTCCGGTTAAACTCGCGTTCTAGCCCTCGTGTCAGCTCGACCCTCTTGGCGCGGTTGCGAGATTCCGCTGGAGGGTATGCGCGTTCTGGATTTCCCCACAGTTTTTTTTCTTTTCTTGGCTTCTTTCTATTTTGGCTGAGCAAGTATACGCTTACCCAGGTCTGCAGCAGGAACGCAACTACATTTGATTGAGCTGTCAACCAAGGCTTATAACTCGCATACGAGATTCCAGCGCTAGCCTTCATGGAAGAAAAGGCGACAACGTCTGGGAATAATGAGACCTCGCAATGTATATAACTGCTCCTGCATTCCTACTACCCTATCATATGCACTTGCGAAAATTGGGCGCAACTCCTAAAAGAGACAAGTCGCTGGAAGATTGAAAACAGATTTGAAATCAGCGTCGCGAGCTGTACAAGGCAATGTACAACAGCTGTAATTTCGAAGTGGAAAGGGTTAGAAATCATCGACTTGGAATTCTGAGCCTTTGTTGACCATTTAACAGATTTCAAGTATAGCCCATAACATGTTGGACACGCTCTCTCTCTAAATAATAGGTCTCGTCTGGGATTAGCAGCTTGATTTGGTGCACTTTCGTTGTCGGCATATGAATTTGCTGTAAGTATGCCCGCGTTCTCTTGGACAACGTTACTTGTGGTCTGATACGTTTTATACATAGATAGGTGGATTAGTCTACAGTTGCCAATATTATGTGACGACATAGAAATTCAGTGCATTCCATTGCTCTCGTCAAAAGTTCTAATGGATGTCATATTCAGACCCCGAAACAACCGTCTGTGGAGCAGCCTGGGCCCTCTGGAGTTCGGAACTCTACCTTCAGTTCTCCCTCTCGCGCTTCGGGAGTAGGGAGTGTTCCAGATACCGAGGCGGGCTCTACGGGTTTATCGTCGCCTTCCACTGCTCGCCGGAAGAAGTTTGCTCTTTTCCAACAAGGTTTACAGAAGGTCGGTGACAAGGTGCGGAAAGGTAAGCCGTCGTTGTTCTTGGTTAACTAGTTAATTTACTAACTGTGGAATCGTGGTCGCTTCAGCGGAATAGCTGTTCGAATAATGAAATGTTCCCAGGCATGGCAGGATCTTCTTTTCGCCATATCCCGCACTCTTCCACAATATCGGACCTCTTCAGCGAATGGAACGCCTCAAAGCGAGAGAACGAGCAAGGCCACTCGTCGATGTTGAATAGCCAGAGTGTAAATCACATAGCTGGTCAGCTTCATTTCCTTCCCAAAGCTTTATTCTTTACCCGTAGCAGTTTATTTCAGCCGGTTCAGTTCCCTTCTTGATTATTCACAAGTTGTATACTGAAACACTGAATTTGTTTTACTTTAGGCCTTGATCAGCTCTCTGCCGACGACATACTTGCCAAGTACCAGCCAGCAGCTTCGACTTTTACAGATGAAGTTCAGGCACCGATTGAAGCAACATCATCTGCTTCTGATAGTGCGCCTGAACAAGTGATCGCCTACTATTCTGCTGATAACCTGATGAACTGTAGGTAGGTTACATCGAATGGGAATCAGGGCATTTGCTGTCGTTTGCAGGATTTTCCACATTGCTTATAAGAGCATAACGCCGCATCAATGTCACTGTAAGAGGCTAAGACGTATCTGTCCGCACACCTGAGGGTCGAAATAATGATAAAGGGAGATTTTCTTCGAGTTTCTTAGCGCAGTCCTTTCCCGTCATCGTTCCTTCTATCTTAAGCCTCTAACAAGGAGCCGTAACAACTACGCTCAACTATCTTTTAAAGTGATACATTGTCACGGGAAATATGAAATTTTGTAGGAACTGCATAGAATTAGCTCATTTAGTTTTCATATCGAGGCAAATTCACAGCTGCTTTGCGAGAAACGTCTTCCGTTGTTTTCTCAACATTATTTTCTCTAGTACTACTTTGGATGTGGAATTTAATCGAAGAGGAAGCCTCGCAAGAGTTATTTATTTAACCCACGAATGATCTGCTTTCTACATTGAGATTGCTTACCATCATAAAACGTCAAAACACTTACTCACAAATACGCTGAAACGAACTTCTAGACGTCACGCCATTTATCGGCAAATTCAAAATGCATGTTATGGCATCCTCTTCGATAACTCATTTAATTTAGTGTTTTGAGCCCAGCAAAGAGCCAGCACGGCGTGGCCATGGGCTCGCCGTCTAAGCATCTCATAGTGTCTTCAGAATAGGAACAATTAGGGCATGAATTCCCACTGAATGCATAGGATTCCAGGGCATTCTTGGACGCCAAAAGGAAGCTACGTCTTGTTCTTAGCAGTGTGGGTAACATCCTCACCATGCCAATCGATGGACCTTGTAGGTACGGTCAAATTCCACAGTTTGAGATGTGCTTATGTCCTGATTGTTGGTCACTGTGCACACAGTATTGTGGAGTTTTTGATCACGCAGCTTTTATCCCATTTACAGAGGGATTAAACTTGAGAACGAACGCGAGCAGTTGGTGCTACTCTTACGCACTTTGTTGGCCGAAGCTGTGAATGGAAGAGAGCAAGGCCTCGTAGCGCACACAAGAGAAGTTATCCGTTGCTTGCAGATATTTGATAATAAGGGGTTCGTTTATTTTTCTTTTTGGTCAATCTTATTTAACGGTATCTCGATATTTTCCCTTTCAAGACATGGCGGATTTTTTAAACTTTCTTCTTTGCCTAAAAGTGCAACTTTTCAATTTTGCCCCGTTTAAAACTCAAACCAAACATCTACACGGAGTTTTTTGATGATAGAGTATTTTTGGCGTGTGGTTTCAAAAGTCGCGAGGTGAGTACAGTATCCTTCTTTTCTTTTCAGAATTCGTAAACTGTTACGAACAATGAGGGAAGAGTATCGCAAGAGGTCTTCATATCTACTATACCTGCAACAATCCAGAATAACTCTGCTGCGGCTGTCCACCTACGTCGATAAGCTTATCCAGAGAATTCAAAGGTGATTCAGTGTTTCTCGGCTCAGTTTTGGAAACTCTACCGGTACTCTTCTTCGGCTGAGCACGGCTAAAATGAAGCGATTCAGTAGTTGTAATTGCATCTAAGATATATTCTTGAAAATGTCGCTACAATTTCCAACCCTTCTAAGCGAAACGTCCAGAAAAAATTATGTTACTTAATGGAGGCTTAGATTGTGCATACATCTCAGCCGAATCGCGGGTTGTCATCTTTGGTCTTCCCACACTTGTTGGTAGAAGACTAGAAAACGAAATTTTAGTGATTTTCAAAACTCTCGTTGATGTTGCTAAAGTTGGTAATTTTTCACACTTTACCCAACGTTTAAGAGGGAAACTGTCCTTATTGGCCAAACAGCGGCAAGATTAACATTTTTTTTTGTGCATGGGGCTGGGTGGCACTTTCTAAGGTTGATTTGCTGTTCTCTACCTTCCATCCTTTCGCCATTTTCAAAACTAGTTGAAAGAGTTGTGAACTCCTGATTCCTTTTTTCTATTCCTGCTTCTCTCTTCACGGTTGTTGATGTATGGCTGCTTTTGAGGGACCCGTTTCATGCCTTTTTCTCGTTTCATTTCAAATTCACATGTATTGTGCACATGTAAAGAGTGATGATGACGATGATGATATTCTAGCGATGGCTTGTCTTCGTTAAATAATTCTGTTTCCTTTATATTATAGGGATAAAGCATTGGTGGAGGAATGTCTGGTGGAAGTCTTGGTTCGCTTCTACATGGAGAACAAAGACCAGCAATTGAAACGATTTTTGCAGGAATTCGTAATTCTCAACGCTCAGGTACTCCTTCTTTTGGTAGGAAAGCTTGAATTTGTAATTCATCCCGGTGGCAGTTGTGGAGGTCTTATCGTGCGGCAATCGCTCGACATTTACATACTAAGTTGATGCAAAAGAAATACTTTTTGTGTTCACTCTGAACTCCGGCAAACCATGTGATCTCGTTTATTAGCAGGGACCATTGCTTATGAACTTGTCCCTAATGCCGTGCGCGCAGAACTCCGGAACTACCAAGCGAAGAACAACGATAACCCCTTTTTTATATAGTCATGTTTAGAGAATTTTTTCCGTGAGAAATAAGAATTTCTGGAGCTGGAGGAGGTGGCACCCATTTGGCAATTTCCTAAAATATATGATGCCTACCGATGGATATCTCAGCATAGTTGACGAGATTTGCGCCAGCTACTGGAAGCAAATTTTGTTTGCCTGTTATCCTACAAAAGAAATAAGCCTTTGATGATCTCGCGCGTTTTCATAGCAGAGCAGTGGCGACTTTTTCGAGCAAATTAGAGTAATAGGTACAGTTGAGGCGTTGCTTCCGAAAAACGGTATCAGGAGAATCATCTAGCAAAAATCCTAGTAATAATAGAGTAGATGGTTTAGAAAGTACTTATCTGCGTTTCCTCAAAAGCGAAGCCGTTGCACTGGAGCTCACATGTGGAGTAGGTGGTGACATCTTCGGCAAATACAAAAAAGGGGGTTCAGGCTGTGTTGCTTACACTACAGCTACTGTTATAATTCTTTATGATTTAGGACGAAAAAACTGACTGCCTTCTGCGGACGTTGGCCGGTATGTATAGTCGTTTACCACTCTCGTCTATGTGGCAAAGTGCTCCTCCTCATCTTATTGCGTACGCTCGGAAAACGATTGAACGGGTCGTTATGGCCCAAATCCATGCCTTAGCCTTCTACCCCAATCTGGATGCGGATCGACACCGTGACGAGTTGGTTTTACTTCATTTTATTTTTTTTTTCAAGCTGATATTGAGCACAGAGCAAAAAGCAAATTTTATAGCCATTCAGTCACTGATTATCCGTACTTTTATGTGAAAATCACTTTGCTAGTTTTTGGCGCGTCCTTTCTCGTGCAGGTAGAGCTGGAGCTGCTACGTTCCGTACACAAAAAGAGATAATTCATCGTCGCAAACCCGTAGGCTGCGTCGTATAGAACGGTGGGCCTTGGAATGATCCGAAAATACCAGTACTTTTGAGATATTGAAACGATGAATTAATTAGCTTCTCAAGAACTAAATGATCCGTTGCTCTTTGGACAGTCGTATGCAAGGGAGCCTATAAGTTATAGTACGTTTGATGGCACATCTCTCCACAGTATTTTGGTTTTTTGTTGGGCCAAACCGTATGGGGTAGTGTTGGATCAAAATTATCCTCTGATTGTAATATTCCGATAATCTATCCTCTGACTCGTATCTCGCCGGAAACGTTGCGGCACAACCAAAGGATTTCAGTGCAAATTTTAGGTGACACCGAGTGCAGTGATTCACTTTGTGTTGATTGATCTTTCGCCAGAAGGTTCATTAATATCGAAAAATGATCGTCCTGCATTCCCACATTTTTCGAACTGCTAAAGCATAGCACGGCGAATATGGATATGGATTTCAGTACATTCATTGGCTTGAAAGAAGATCCTTTCTATGGTTTTTTTTCTGGTAAACATCAATTTTTGACTGAAAAAAAGTCGCGAAAGAAAAACAATAAGAATGCGCCAACCCTGTAGTTATAGTATGATAGTTAGTCGATCTCTGGGCTGCCGATTCAGCGATTGTTGAATTCCTTAGACACTATCTACTCCAGATGTCCCCGCTGAAGCACCCTACCGATGTATTTGCCTTATTCTGCTCCTGAGTTCGTAAGGGTGTAGTCCAGACAAGATAAATCTCATGTTTGGTATTTTCAGAGTTTCCTCGATAAACTGATTACATATATATATGTGTAATTCAAGCCTGAACACTTCAAACCTACTGTTTCTGAGAGGGTTGAAGATAGATAGTGGAATTGTCCAGTGGGATGTGCAGTAAAAATGAACTACTTGATCGCTCTTCGGAAACGCGGTGATCATTTTTGCTCTTGAAAATTTTCTTCCGAGATGAGGAAACGGATGGGCTCAGTGGCTCGGAGACAGAGGCTCTCTATGAAAATGGTGGTGGTGAAAACAAATAATGGACATTTACTTGTTCATTTTATTTTTGTGCCTTTTCTGCCCCAGTCTTTGGGGAGCCGTTAATTATCTACATATTTTGCAGTTTGTTTTCGAAATCACTAGCACGATTGGCTCGCACAATCCATCCTGGCCACCCCATGCTGAAAATTCCTGCTGTGAGTTTATAGTCTGCCCTCGAAAGAGTCCGTGTTCTGCTATTCTCAGTCACAAATTGATCAGATACTTCACGGTGAAGCTCCATGGCCTTCTGCTCAAGCAGAAATCAGCGTTATTAACGCTTATAAGTCTGCTCGTGATAAGCTCGCGTGTGTAGTAAGGTTGGTTCGATTTCTCAACTCACTATTGTTCATGCATTATATAACATGTTCGTGTTGCATTTCTTACTTATAGATGCTGTGAAACAATAAGTAATCTTATTTCAATGGCGCCGGGTACGGGAGCAGCAGCCGCAGATGACATCACTCCTGTGCTCGTCTATGTTATCATCCAGGTTTTTCCCCTTTTAGCGCTTTGAGAGGAAAAGGCATTGATCAGCATTCAGGCAAATCCGCCTTCTCTGCTGTCAAATGTTCAGTACGTCCAAGGGTTTGGTGGTTCACTTCTCGAAGGAGCAGAAGGTTATTGGTGGACTCAGTTCACAGCAGCCATTGAGTTCGTCAAGACACTTCTTTAAATATATATTATTCTTTACCATAACTTCAAAGAAAACTCCCAAGATTGTATATGTCTGTCAAATGAAATACTATAGCCTTGCGAAATAAATTTATGAGTTAATTGAAGCACGCAGTTGTAATAATTGGCAGCGGAAAACATCACGGAATGGGTCAAAAACCACAAAATGTCTAAATATAAAAGTAATTTCTGAAGAGCATACTACAGTTCGAAGCAGCAGTGGGATTCTATGCACGAACACAGATCTAAAAGAAACTGGAAATTAGGGAAGAAATGCTGCACAGAAACAATGGGAAAAATTGGGAAGAAATCCGGCTGTGAAGCAGTCGGGGCAACGTGTCGTGCCACTGAAGAAGTTAGTTGGACCGCTAAAGCTGACGCTTCTTTTCCTATCCAATCCAATATTCAATAACTGAGATACATCTAGTCCTCCCAACTTTGTTTAAATATAATTGTCAGCTATTCTCCCGAACTTTCATCCCTCCCTCCCCCCCCCCCCGCTCCACACACACACACACTACTACTCGTTACTACCACTCTACTACTACTAC
>KN726236.1:43430-62325 GCA_000816745.1 Ancylostoma duodenale
ACCCGTAACCTACGTTCCCACCCTACCTTTAACGTTTAATTAATTAAGTTACTACTACTACTCCTACCTTACCTACTACTACCCCCTCCCCCCCCCCCCCACCCCCCAGTCGGCGTCTGTATCAGAAAACCACAACAACCTCCACTTCATGTCTCACCATTCCACTGTCTTTAATAACCCAACTCATTTCGTGGCTTAAACTGTTGCAGGCGCTGAGACTCTTGGACTTTATATTGTCCGTATACAGAATAGATATTTTGGTTCAGTGGGACATATTTATCATCTATACAAGAGAGAATGAGCAATGAGAGAATATTCATGAGAGCGTACCCTGTGCGGTTTATCGCATCATTCTGACTGGTGGTATAATCTACAATTTAAGGCAGATTGATGCCGCAGTCTCCATATGAGCTCCATTATGAGTTAAACCCCTGTATTTTCCCCGAAATCACTCCATGTATGATCGCGTTCTGTTCAGGCAGGTTTGCTAGCGCAACCGCGACTTCTATCTCAGGAAACCTAGAAACCGCGCTTTGCATCGGTATGCATGGGTTCTTCCAAGGATTGAGAAAATCGTGCGTTTTGCACTGGATCTGCACCGGATTTGGAGACGCATAGGCTCTGCATGGTTATAAAAGGATTTCATCATTGCTGGTATAGAGCTATTGGTTTTAAAAATCCGTTCTGCACGAGCACGCATGTCTTGATCGTCGGATTTGCACCCTTCAATCTCATGCAAAACACGGTTCTTTGGATTCCTGAGATTGTAGCTACATTCATTTGACCCTATGCTGGAACATCGACCGACAGTTGCCTTCTTCTTCGCAGTCCCTTGGGCACTATCTATGAGCTAACATCTATGATGAAAGATAGATGACTTTTATGTCTGGGTTTCAGAATAATCTCCACACTAACAGGATTTATGTGGCAGGATTCCGTCAATAGTTTGGCCATCGCATACTGTACCGTCCCAATGTGGGCTGGTGCAAATAAACACGAACAGCAAGAAATTTTACAAAACACATGTTCAAGTCCCTTCCACATACATAACAATGATGCAATTGTGAAATTTTATGAACAAATACTTTTCAAGCGAAGTAATGCTAGATGCCAGAAAAGGCGAGAACAGTAAAGGCAAGAAACCACAGCAATACCAATATCGAACTCCACTCATACAAGACAGAAGCGTGTACTTCCTCTACTCTTTTATTTTCCCATCGAATGCCCTCGAAGAGCCTGGTTACTGGTATAGTACAAGCTCAGAGAAAAGATTCTGTCTACTAAGCTCCTGAGATGGTGGAAATCAACGTTGCTTCTTCATTTTGTGGGTCGCCAAAAATTTCCAAAATCCACAGTTTCGGAAGCTATCACAGTTATCCATCGCTGGAATGTAACCAGCATGTTTACAAGTGAATTGGGGTGGGGGCGCCTCCCTGGGAATGGGTCGCCAAATTTTCGAAATTACTTTACAACACAAATAAAAGTCTTGTATTAGTTTATTTTTGATTGCTTGTTTTTATTATTATTTTTAATATAATTTTTATTTATTATTTATTATTATAATAAAAATGTTGATTAATTCTATTTCCCGTCTGGGTCCCCAAAACGGCGGAAACCCCACTTTTTTCCCACCCCCCCCCCCCCTCCCACCCACTTTCTGCGTCCGCCACTGGTAGATACAACAGAACCAACTCATCTCTTTCGTTACGACCAAGTGCTGAGATTTCTGATGACGCTTAAAAAATCGGATATTTTCTGGGTCGAGTGTTAGCGGCAATTAATGCTAGAGAAGAAAACTAGCCACCTCGGGAAAAGCAAAATCAGCCACCTTGAAAAGCGCATCTTAACATCGTCTTTCAGTCCAACATTTTCAATAGAAAAGCGTGGGAGAGAGAAGCAAACTGTAACCTCAGGGGAACTAGTGCAACAGCAACCACATACCAAAACTCGGCGAATTACTGCAACACCACTCCCATCCCAACCTTACGTTAAAGGCAGCACCCGTCGAAATCCTCGACTGCGAATTGAAACGCCGATAGTGCCATACACCATCAGCACATCATAATTATCAAACGAATACAAAGGATTATGATTTACCAGCGAAGAAATTCGAATCGCGATCGCGAACCCGGCTCCGGTGTACGTGATTTTGCAGCGACGACGTGTCAACTGACAAAGAACCTTCGCATTCATTTTGGCTGCGCCTATGTAGTGTATTTGCGAGACGGCTTTAGCCGTTTGGACAACAAAAAATGTCCAACCGTACTTGTTTGTTGTGTTTAGACATGCGAAATAGTGTCCAACAACGTGATTAGACATGTATAACTGGGATATGGCTTGATGACCTGCAGTTTGCAAACAATGCCTAAAACATTCATATTTCTTTCCTAGCTCTGGGGTGTTCTCATAATGCAACATAGCTGTACATAGTTGTTGTACTGCAATGAAATAAATTCACAGTAGGTGTTAATGGTGCTACGTTTTCCGCGGACTCGGGAAATTGGGAGAAGAAATAGTTGGGCACTGCTTGCAAACTGCAGGAAAATCATGTTCTACCGTGATTATACGTGTCTGAACACGTCGTTGGACACTTTTTGTTGTCCAAACGGCTAAAGCCTTGCGAGACCGTGTTGAACACCAGAATCTTTTCTTCTGAGAGAGTCTCATTCGATAGTTTTAGAACATCTCAGTGAAGAAGCACAGATCCGCAGGTCGTGAAAGGTGCTCAAGAATGGGTTACTTCAAAAGATTGGAGAACGGTAAGAACGGAAAGTATAACCATAACCATGAGGATGTTGTCTCTAAGGAGTTAGCTTAAATAAAGAAAATGCATGCGCTTCCGCTTGTGATGGAGCTTAGTTCAAGATAATAGCGTGTACAGACCAAATACTAAGTATGTTTTCAGCTCAACATTCAACGAGTTGAACCACAGTCTTCCACAGGGAATTGAGGTAAACGAACTCGACTCAAGTCTGCTTCAAGGGTGGTCACACCCATACCCTCTGCTTCGTCACGGACGTTAGCATATAGTGGCGAGGAACTGAAACAATGTCACGTAGTAACTACCACCAAGATGAAAGACGAAAAAGGCATTAAAAAATCGGAAAAAATGACATTAAAAAATCGAAAAAAAGTTACAGATAGCGTTCGCCGAAACTTGGCAGCAATGTCACTATAAGCTTGCCAGCCATCTCTGGTCGAGCAGCCACCTTGCAGGCCGCGTGTACATTTGCACCAGAAGAAATTCCTTGAAAACAAATACTACTAATACGGATCCTCCAAGTGATCTCTCAAGCCACTTTTTCCACCTACCACAGAGAAGCCCTTCTTCTAGTGCCATTCTCTTTGCCATGATCATTGCCTCGTCAGAATGTACGGTGATAATATCGTCATAAATATTTGTGTTCAAAACAGTAGGAGTGAAACCCGCACCGATACCTAAAACAGTTAATGAAGCCAGTGACTGTACGAGGAGCTAATACTTCCAGAAAACTATGTATCTTTGAAAACTCAATAAGAGAGGCAACCGCCTCCAGCAACTTTTTTGGCCGATTGGCCCAGGGGTAACATGGCGTATGCATACTTGACAAAGTGCCTCAAAACATAGTAGAACTATTACAGAAGGTTATAGAGGCTTTGACCAAATATAGTCTTTTTCAAACGTGATGATAGTTGAGTATTTCTGCACAACGCCTACTTTTCCCGCCATCTTCAATTTCTGCGCTCCTATTTTCTTTGGTGCTTCTCCTACTATCTTCCCCATTGAAAAAAAGGTTATTTTGTGCAACCAGCCAAGGAGCTGATTGAAAAGTTGTGCCACTTTTGCAGGATAATGTTCCAGAGGTAAATTTCTTATTCAAGGAAACCAGCTTCATACAGGCATCTAACCCCATATTCGAGTGTCTTGATTATTGAATCAAAATCCATTTTCGAAGTTTTGAAAAAGTGGTGGTGTGGCGACTTATTGGCGGATGGTGGCGCCTTAGACTCTTGGACTTTGTGTAATCCGAATGCACAATATAGTGGTTCAGTGGATGATGTATTTATTATTAACTGTACAGGAGATGAGTAGTGCGAGGAGAATAGTGAGTAAAGTGTGCCCTATGTGGCTTACAGCATCATACTGACTAGGAACTACCATCTCAAGCATAAGACGGGTCAGTCCCGCCCTCTCCACATGAGGTACGATATGGACGGTGAGCATGGATACAATGGGGATCATCGATTCGTCGATGATACTGCGGCGGGCGACAAGAACATTCATAATAATGATCACAGGACCTCTTTTTCTTCTTGACCATGGCTAGGCGTGGGTTGACCTCCTTGCGTGGAAGGCGAGGGGCAGCTTGATGACGTGGGGCGCGATGACGGATTGCTGGAGTTGCAGGCGAACGGTGGATGGACGAGATCGAAGGCGGTTTGACGTTGAGTTTAGGAAGGCGGCGGCTAGAGTTGATGGCAGACGGCTGGAATTGTGACGACTGTAGCCTTTTCATGGCTAGTGGGTGGTCATTTGCGATACCTGTCGCATGTTCCTTCAATGGAAGTGAAGATAATGAGAAACCGTAGGCGTGGAGGATTTCACCAGAGTATTTGTGGGGCTCCTCGCCCTTTTGGCGCTCCACTGGTCCAATGAGCTCAGAGGTCTTCGGTATAGCCAGGTGCTCTGTTTTCTCACATATAGCTGTCAGGTTGTGGCTGACAGATTCAGGCAGACTTACGCTGCTCAGGCCACGACCGTAAATTGCATGTCCAAAAACCGTGTTGGCAATATGTAACCCAGACGGGGTTCTAACTCCTGTGTGGGTAACTAGATCATGGTAATGGTCAAGACCCACCAAAACACGTGGAATTTGTTGTTCTTCATGCAGTCTCGTATTTGCCAAGAAAATGTCATTGGCTGTTAGAAAGGCGACATCACCTTGCTCGAGTCTCACGGATGGAAATCCGGTTGTGATAACCGGCTTGGTTTGCACGTTCATTCCGATCTCTTCTCCGAATGCCGTTCCGATTCTAAGAGGAACAACGTGGCTTTCAAACGCCTCCATACGTCCGCCAATTCCCGATATTGAGCATTTTTCGGTCGCTTGTTTTGGTAGACCAAACTGTTCTGCGAGCTCTTCGTCAACTGCTGTCCTGTGTTCGCCAGAGTCGAAAAAGAAGAGAATTTTCTCGTACTGTTGCCTCCTTGCATTCCATATGCTCCCCTCGGCTGTCATTAAGATGAGTTGTTCGCTTATTGAGCTATCAGCGCAAACGTTGGGTTCTGTGAAAGTATTCGCACTCATCTGTATACTTATTGATGTGGATTTTCTGCGATCAGACTGGCTGTTTTTTGATCTCTGATCGGAATTCTGACAGTCCTTCGGATACGTACGATTGGGGACTAGGGCCTTTGCTCTGTACTTGTTACCATAATTAGCTGTGTCTTGCCTTTTTTCAGACACAGGCTGGTATGGTGCTTCTGGCCGCAAAATGTGCAATCTTTCTTTTGGCAAGCATAGCTGTTGTGGGTCGGTGAAAAACACTTCCAGCAGCGATTCTGTTCTCTAAATGCTCTGCGGCGCAGGCACTGATCGCTTATGGTGCGGCATCGTGCAGATAAGTGATTGCCCTTGTGGCAAAGTTGCATCCCATACCGTAATTGGGTCGATGGCTAGTGTGGTTCGCTCTTGATTGTGTGACCCTGCCATCGTTCTTCCTGCCTAATCTTTTGGCATTGTTTACATTTGCGGCAATCTCTTTCTTGAGAAGTGCCATTGGGTTGCATCTGTTTTTGTTTGAGTATGATGCCTGGGAAACTGACGGAAATGACACGTAGTTTCTATTTTGCTCGGTATTATTGGCAATATTTTGGACAATTTTTGAATTGTCCCTAAACGAGTCATCTAGGTTTGGAGCCCTAGGATTTATGTATCCAAGAAAAATCTCCAGGTTTTCGCGAGTATTCTTAGATTCGTTGAGCTTTCCGGTTAACATAATGATAAGGTCGTTTGCCTCAGCTGTAGCTGCTTGAAGCTGAGATTCCTCCTCGATTTGCTCGATTTCGGTCAAGATCTCTTTTTTCTCTGACACATCTGTGCAATTTATTTGCTCATCCTGCATCTCTCCGTACAGTCTCTGAAGGTCTCCCTTGGCCTCCTTAATTTGCCTTAGATTACTTTCCAATAAGGCGATGGTAGAACGACATTTCTCGTAGTTTTCGTCGTCTGTTCCACAATATTCAACATTTTTTGTGGGCTCTCTGAAAAGAATCACAAGTGTTCTTAGCAGTTTTGCGCTAGAAATGATTGGAACTCTGTGGAAGTGAAGTGCCATGATTTTGCTTGGCTCTATGTAAAACTTCTCTTGAGATGTATACTCAGAAACGCAGATAATGGTGTTGTGACTGATTCGCGCAGGCGTAATCAGCTGTCCTAGGCTGGGATGAATCGATATCGATTCGCGATCCTTAATTGGATTGGTGATTTGGGGCTCTTAGGCTCCTAGGTTAGGCTTGGTCGCTAACCTGTTGCGCGGTTGCTGGAAGCAAAGCTCTGATTTTTAGGGCTCTTGATCCCAAGGTCAGCTTTAGGTGCTAACCTCTTGTGCAGTTGCAGAGCAAGGCACGAATTTCTAGGGCTCTTGGTCCCAAGGATAGGCTTTGATGCTAACCTCTTACGGCTATGGGTGGGCCGCGAAATTGCTCAAGTGTGAGCTAGTCTCTTCTCCGGGCTTTGACGCGGGAGGAATGGCTTTATTTTAGCCGATGCACCAAAAATGTGGCGACTTATTGGCGGATGGTGGCACCTTAGACTCTTGGGCTTTGTATAGTTCGAATGCACAATATATTGGTTCAGTGTATGATGTATTTATTATTAACTGTACAGGAGATGGGTAGTGCGAGGAGAATAGTGAGTAAAGTGTGCCCTATGTGGCTTACAGCATCATACTGACTAGGAACTATCATCTCAGGCATAGGACGGGTCAGTCCCGCCCTCTTCACATGAGGTACGATATGGACGGTGAGCATGAATACAATGGGGATCATCGATTCGTCGATGATAGATGATATTTGCCAGATCTGGTCTGATCAGTCCAGATCTGGCAAATATACTATCACGCCGGAACATTCCAGTCTTAACGATGAATCACTGCTGAGGTACGCAGACCATCACTTCAATAACTTTTTTGTGGTGTGCAGCGCCATGTCTCATAAGGGTTTTATTCCGTCAAATTTTGTAGGAATGTTTCCTAATGTAACCACATCCAAACGGGGGGGGGGGGGATCCTAGATGAACAGTAGACAGAGTCATTAGGCGCATGTCCATTAAAATGTTTCTACAATTCTGAACTGGAGTCGAATGCACACAAAAAAAGAGGTTGATAAACGCCAATTTCATCCCTTCCATTGTACATCTTCGAAAACTGTTCAATTAATCATCAAGGGTAAAAGAATATTGCATGCGAGCATCAAATTCCGGCAACCTTGTACAATGTTTGAGTTCGCTGATTCCTCCTCAGTCGATTTTCCATACTAACTAGGCACCGTCAAAATCATACGCCATTGACCACTAACGATATAAAGAGTATACATGTCGTACCATGTACCTTGAATTCGATGGGCACCGGGCTTATCTCCGCTAAGAACAGCACTTTCGACAGGCTCCACGGCAAACATCTAAAAATAAAGGATGGCATAAAATGTGTACATATTATTAGAGAACAAAACGAATTACGCGAAGGAAATCGCACCTTTATTTCAGGTTTCTTCTCCTTCAGATATTGGCCTACCCCAGTGATTGTACCGCCGGTGCCTATACCGAAAACGCACGCGTCGACCTAAACTAATGAGTTACTAGACGAGGTGCATAAAATAAGAATTCGATGAAAAATGCAAAGAAAAGGAGCATTATCACATCCTTGTACGGTCACATGTGCGAATCACTGAATGGAGGAGCAACATCTAGGCGACACATCTATCGCATCCCGTGGTCCAAGGTTGTACCCTTGCAAACTTCACTGCGTTGCCCATCTTCTGTTCATTATTAAAGACGATACATCAGATCCCCTGCACTCGTGTCGAGAACTCAAATGCGTATAAGCTCGGGAGAGTATACGCCGAACAACACCAGGAAGGATATACCCCGCCACCTGAGGGAGTTCACATTCTCAACAGGCGATTTTTCGAGATTTACTGTTAGAATGTGAATTAAATAGAACAAATCTTGTAGAACTGCGTGAGGTTCAGAATAACTATTTCTATTAGTACCATACTTTATCGATAAACGAACAAAACAACAGCTTCGAAAGACCCAAAACTAGTGCTTCATGCGATCTTTTCTGAGTGGTAAGAAAGACTTGAAGAGACTGATCAAAGAAAGTTTGGTGAAAATGCTGTCAGTGGGAGGAAGCGGGTTAGGAGAGTAATGCATTTCGGAGATTCATCCAAATTCTGCTAGCATTTCAGCAGGCGAATCCAGAGCAAGCGATAAGTACATCGTATGCAATTGACTATTGTTAATTCGAACTACTTCAGATTACCGCAAGGCTGAACATTAGACTGCTTGCTAATAACGCATATTCACAGACTAGTCTTTAGGCGTACTTTCATCTCCAAAACCGATATAATTCAAGTTCTCCCACAAACTGTTCAACATAGTTTGAAACAAGGAGGGGCTATCAAAGCAAAGCACAGGTAGAAATGCTATGAAACGATTTAAAAAGCTAGCTACAGGCATCAGGCCACTAAGGTGTGCAGAATTCTAATTCGCATAGTCACAGAGCGCTGTGATACATGCTTGCTCACTTTCAGGAATGTGGAGTGCAAAACAAACCTTCCCATTTGTTTGTCTCCAGATTTCAGGTCCAGTACTGGCATAGTGAACAAGCGGGTTGGAAGGGTTATCGAACTGAAATTGATGAATTTGTTTTACAATTAGCAGCAAAGAAGGCGATTGAATAAAAGAGCGTTAAAGGCAATGCATTATCTCATTTCCGGTTTTGGGATATGAACACAACTTGCACAAACGCGATGCGCTGAGTCCAACTGTTCAAGTTGCTAATGAAACTGTTCAGAAACCCGTTTACGAAGGACCTATCTAATTCGGCGCAGACGACTTCCTCAGCAAGGAAACTGCGTGCCTTGCCTTGCACCTCAGCTGACAGCATCGATCGCAAAGGTGTTCTCATTGGCGGTATTTATAGTTGCTGCGCATCAAATTTGACGCGTAAGCCTGAAATTTCACGGTTTTCGCGATGTCTCGATGCGGCGAAGATCGAAACGCAGTTTGTTTGCGCGGCCGTCGCTACGGCAAAACCAGGAACATTCTGCATTCGGGAAGTGCCAAGAATTCTCTTCTCCTCCTTGTTCTGCATTGTAATCACCACATCAAATTTGAAGCGTATCAACCACACATACCGCCATTGTCGAAAACTGTGCCGCAGCCTCGGCCTGACTGTAGCAGGGCACAAAGCACCTCGTACACCAGAGTTTTACAAAACTCTCGGTCGGTAATTCCGTAACAAGTACGGTTCCTGAAGGTTTTAATGAATTTGGAGTAAATAATTGTTATCAACAGCTCACATAGGTATCATTGCCATAAGAAGTTAGAAAAAGATCTGAGGTGAGACACTGCCTTTAATAAAAGATTTCTTTTTCATTTGTATACACACATAAAAAGCAAATTAAATGTAAACAGGAACAAACCTGAGCGAGAATAAAACTGTTGGGGATGTTCTCACGCAGTTGATTAGCTCGCTCGATAGCCCCTTTCATTCCTAGGGCTGGATCTGTCAGCACAAGCTCAGCACCATACGCTTTTAGTAATGTGCGCTGAAATAATATATAAATGTACTATCAATCTTCAGGTATAAGTGCCAATGTGTAGAAGATATCACACCTCAAATGTCAGCAAAGAATAAGCCTAAGAAGTAAGAAACTGGGAATGTATTCGCAATAAGCACCTGCCAAACCATAATTTTGCAAGAAAAATGCTGCTCCTATGCACGCTCAAAAGCAACAATAACCAACTACGCTAACCATCGTTGCTTTGCGTGAGTGAAGTTCCATGAATCCCAGCCCAGAATGTCGAAGTACAGCATCATAACATATATATGTGCAATATTGGCCAGAAAAATTACCTCCCAGACTCTCGTTCATCACTTCGTCTTAAGTGAAGCATAAAACTTCCGAGTTTGGCAGATAATGTAGCTACTCACTAGGGATGCATAGAGTTACTGATATCTCTATTTCGAAAACGTCAGAATCCTTGATTTCGTACTACACACATCCCACTACTATGTGATTTCCAGTTGCGAAATTTTCACCAAAGTCAAACTTTTCCGTGCAAATTGATTCATAGCCAACGAAATACTAATGCGTTGGGACGTAATCCTGACACCTTCAGAGCTTAATTGAGGACACCTTGAAATTAACCTCGTTCTTCAGCTTCGGCAATTCTGGATCGCTTCTACGGTCCTTTACTCTTTTCCGGAGTCTGATTCGTTCTGCATAATGCTTTAGCTTCAAGAGGTGCTCGGCGGAGATAGGGGAATTCGCTACCGTTTCGGATACCCTAACCGAGTTCAACCCCATCACCAACAAAAGTGCACATCATTGGGAGAAAGAAACTCTCATGAAGGGTTTGTTAGTTATAATCATGCGCATAGAACTAGAATTCCATGCACGACGATGGCGGTATTTATGGTTGATGCGCATCAAATCGGACGTGTCTGCCCGAATTTTCACGAAGTTTTCGCAAAACTTCGATGCGGCGAAAATCGAAATGCAGTCTGTTTACGTGGCCTTCGCGACGGCAAAACCAGAAACATCCACTGCCTGACAGGAATTCTCTTCCGCTCCCCGTTTTGCACTGTATATCGCCACGTCAAATTCGACACGCAGCTACCATAAACAACGTCAATGCCACCCAGCAAGTCTCGATTTAGGTGAAACATGGCACACAGAAATGCCGTGATCTTCAACAGATATCGAAGGAGTGAGTTATCGTGCTCTAATCGTAGTAAAGCGAGCTAGGTTAGCTTGAAATCGGAAGCTTGACTCAAATAAAGTACTGCGAAAACCACACTTCTTTTCCTAAAGGCCGAATCTTGAGTATAGAACACGGAGGTCCACAACCTCTTGCAAGTGCCTGCTGCTTTTCATTTTGAGTCGTCATAACCTAGCATCCTGGAAAGTTTTGGATGCTAGTGTCTACCCAGACATTCTGTGGATATGTCGTTTCACGATAAGGAACAATGTCCTTATAAACTTTTCATTCTCCCTCGAAATAAAAGTGGAAACTCCGTAACCTGTGATGTGCACCACTGGTGATGGTGGACTCGGCTAGGATATCCGAAACAGCGAATCCTCCGAATCCATGTACAGACGAGCACCTTCTGCTGAAGCTAAAGCATTATGCAGAACGAATCAGACTTCGAAACTGAGCCGCAGGAACGATCTAGGATGGCTGAAACTGCCGAAGGAGGTTAATCTCGGAGCGTTCTCAATCTCGCTCCGAAAATGTCAGGATTCCGTCTGAACGCACCAATATTCTGTTAGACACCAATCCATTTGCTCGGAAAAGTGTGACGTTCGTGGGAATTCCACTAGTGATAATTCACAGTAATTGATGTAGTACGAAGGTAATACGAAATCAGCGATTTACGAGCGAATGTTCAATAGGTGATCTGTTTTTGACCAGTATTGTAGTTTTCCGCCACAATGTTACAATGCCACGAAAGATATTTCGTATGGCTGCAACAGTCAATACCCATTACCGAATTAGATTGTGAAACTTTCCGAGTTCCGAAAGTGTAGAACACAATAGCGCGTCTTTTAAACCAGGGAATTAGCGTACATATAAGGTAACATCAAGCTTTATTATAAAAAATTTCACAGAGTAGACATTGGCTCCCGACAAAATATTAGTTATAAGCAATGCTTCAATCATTACCCAGTGCAGTAATAACCTCACAGGCAGATGCATAGTAAATCGGAATTTTTCTATCGACAATGTGAGAAGGCATTTTTGAAATAACAGTCAAAATGCATAACGAGGAAGCCCAAGCTGCACCATATTTGAAGGTACAGGTTACGTAAAGTAACAGTTGATTTCTCACAGTAATGGGAAGAACAACCCACCCGCTCAACGCTCATGCTAGCCGGCATGGTGATGACTAGGCGATATCCTCGAGCGGCGGCAACCAATCCAAGCGCAATGCCAGTATTGCCAGAAGTCGGCTCTATGAGTGTAGTGAGGCCAGGACGTATCTGAAGAAGTTGGCTTTCTTCCTAATGAAAAAAGGTTACATAAAGAACGGATGAGTTTTTACAGGATGACAAGATAGATATGGAACGGATCTTCCACTTCAGTCTTCAGCCAATTGATGTCCTATAGCAATCGAGGATACAGTGATCGTCAACGAAACCCACCAGTTTGCGGAATTAAGGCCCGAATGCGCAACGCGTCGCAGTAGCTACCTTACGCTGCCATATTCGCCTATTGTAGCAATATTTACTGTTTTATGAAGGATCTTTTTCGGAGTAAAACCATCAAACAAGAGCAGCAGACATGCTTACAGCACCATAAGACAGCGTTTCCAGGGCGCTGAGCGATCGCGTCGCTGTCCGACATTAACACATTCGCGACAGAGCCGATTTTTAGCGTACCACCGCGTGGGACACGCGCCCTCTGGACGCTTGGGTGCCGTGCTCGACCGGTCGTGCACGTGGTCCCACGGGGTAGTAATTTATCCCTTCCATCTAGAACGCTTACTTCTTTCATGAAAATTATGTTTCTGATCGTAGTTCTTAAGAGTTCTTTCCCATGTTTTTCGTCTATTGTTCTGTCATTGTCATGATTTTTCTGAAAGTTTATTGATCTTTTAGCCGTTACAGTTGGAAATACCAGTGAAAAGTTCGAGAAAATATCTGCTTTGCCCACTGCGTGTATAGAAAACTTGTACGCCTGTTAGTACATTATTACATAAGAATTAGCTAAATAAGAACACTTCACCAAGATAGGACGTTGAAAAGGGCGTGCTCGACCGGTCGTGCACGCGGCCCCACGCGGCAAACACAGCATGCACGACCGGTCATGCACGTTGTCGCGAACGTGTTAAGCCCGCAAGGTGCTTTGATCCGATTCTTTTTCAGCGCTTCAAAACTCCTCGATCTGATGGATGACTGGCTTTAATTGCTCGAGATAGAACAGTCCAGTGAGTTAAAATTCTGGTTGGTTCTGGTTGGTTGGTTCGATGGCCACAAAATAACCAACTGATGCTTGCCACGAGGAAGACCGGATTTTTTTTTTCGAGGCAATTCTGCATTTATGGGGAGACACTACGGCCCTTTACATGTAAGATAGCCGCTATACTCCTCGAGGAGTATAGCACCCTGCGTCGCCGTCGCCGACGGCGATGCCGCCAATGTTGGCGACCAATCGATAGGCACCGACGCCACAGTCGCCAGCATCGGCCGCCACCCATAATCAATGCGCACCAGCCTCACAGTCGCCAGCGAAGGCGACGCAGGGTGCTACAGTCCTCGAGGACTATAGCGGCAGTGTAAGGTGTTTTAACCGTATGGCATGTTAGGGAACAAATTATAGTGCTGAGAAAAGAGCGCCATGTGAGAATGACAAATATGTTCATGTCTTAATCGTTATCGATAGGGATAATGGAAACTAGACAAAAAACAGTATGATTACTGCCTTTTATTGAAATCTGTTAGTTTGTTTGTGATGAAAAGGATGGTTCCTTGCGCCGCACAAGAAACTGTACTGTTCTGTAGACTGAGCCGTACCGATTTCCACAACGCTTGCCCTCGCTCCATATAGTTATCTATGGCATTACGGTCCACCGCTATATTAGTTATTGTTGCATATGTATATGTATGTCATTAAAATGGATAAGTATCACATTGCAACGATCCCTTTCCTCACTCTTTCGATCGAAAACGTCATAAAGACAGATCTCATTGAAGAGCAGTGGTCACACCACTTAGTTTTCATTATCCTTCTTGAAAAACACTGAAACATGAAAACATCCAATACTTTCACAGTGACGTCCATAGTACACTTTTCTCTGCCCTATAACTTGTTCTGTGATATGTTATGCGGTGAGAAAGCGTTGTGTAAAGGACCGCAATGTTTGCGCGAAGATGGGTCCGGCGAGGAACGCCGCCAACCTTGGCACTTTGCCAAGGAGTCGAGTTAACGGCACTATTCCACATTAAGGGCCCCAAAATTTTCAAAAAAAAGTTTTTTTCGCCAAAACTTTGTATATTTGAGGTGCTAAACACGAATATCGTATTCATTTTGTACCGTAACCCCATCTCTGTAAGATTACGGTAGGGTAACCATAGATACGATACCTCATGGAATTCGCTCATATCTTGCACGGGGGAGGATTAAAGGCAGCAGGAGCTGAAATCCTCGACTCCGAGCTGGACTGCGGGTGGTGAAGTACAGACTCAGCACATAAATGTGAAAGGAACACAAACAATTGTGGCCTACCTGCAGAGAAAATGGACATGTCTTCGCGAACACGCCTGGCCGTGCTCGCGCGCTTACGAGTTTTCCCTGCCGCTAAAGTCACTGCGGAGCGTGGTTTTACGCAAACGGACTACGTTTCACAGGGTTTCGTGGGGCAGGGCCCGCACACCCGACACCGAAGCACGCACCGCCGCAATGTCTTTAGCACCGGGGAAAACTCGTACCGGCGCGAACACGGCCAGGCGTGTTCGCGACAACATTTCTCTGCAGGTAGGCCATAATTGTTTGTGTTCCTTTCACATTTATGATGTGCTGAGTCTGTACTTCACCACCCGTATCTCAGCTCGGAGTCGAGGATTTCGGCTCCTGCTGCCTTTAATTGAGATGGTGGACGCGAATATCGTATCGACTTTGTACCCTAACCCCATTTTCGCTGGAAAACGGTAGGTATACGGGTAGTAAATTCGGAGAAAATGCCGATTTTGATTAGAAAATGAAGGTATCGCGTAAAATAATGCTGATAATCGTGATCAGCGCCTAAAAAAACCTTATGCAAAATTTGAGAGGATTCTGTGAGATACCGTATCTACCCTGTGCCTACCGCAACCCTACAAAAAAATGGGGTTACCGTACAAAATGAATACCATATTCGTGTTCAGCACCTGAAATAACCCCTATATACAGTTTCAACAAAAACTTTTTCTTTGGAAATTTTGGGGGCTCTGAATAGTGCCGAATTAACCATGTATAGTGAGCGTCGATGGCGTGGCCCTCCCGTGGCCTCGAGAAGGACGCCACGCAACCGCACCATGCGCACCGGAATCGATGCCGTCTGTTGCCGTTATGCCATTTCTAGCAGTTTTTCTACCCGATACGGGAAAAGATCATCAAATCGGGAAGAAAGGCACCTAAAAATAGCATCCCTGCGGCAGATGACATCGACTCTGGCGCGCGCGTCGCGGGTGAGCGGCGTCTTTTCCAAGGCCGTGGAAAGACCACCTCCATCGACGTTCAACATACGGATAGTCTCTAATCTCAAGCACTAATGAATCTCATAATGAAAATGTGGTGGACATACTCGCACTTATGAATAATCACAGTAAACATACGACAAATGCTTAAAAAAAAATAGAGAAAGAGACCTGTCCAGCATCTTCCGCAGCTTGAACCATGGCCAGCCCGATTCGATCCTTTACAGAGCATGCCGGATTCAAGTATTCAACTTTTGCAGCTAAACAAATAGTGACACAAGATTTGACGACGAAAGAGTGGAAGATGGCAGAGATGTACCAATTGTCCCTGGAAATCCTCTTCCAATTTTTCGTAGATACACCATTGGTGTGTTGCCTATCAGTTCAGTTGCATCTTCGCCAATACAGTCTCTGGACGCCATTCTGAACAAGAGAAGTTGAACAGAAATGAGGAATCCTCCTACATAAGCCTATAGCATAGTAAGAAAACAACAACTGTGAATGAATTTTGCAACACAGTACAAGTAAGACGCAAAAGACAAACATTACAGCAAAGACACACTTGCTCTTCGATCCTGGAAAGATCAGTCTGTATTGACTGCGTTCGCATTAGTCAGCGAAAACGGACGCGCAATCAAAGGCCACGCCCCTCCTCCATGCCATTTACTGGCAAAGTTCAGCACGTGCACGTATGGAGGGACAACTCCGTCTAGCGAGTTGACTCCGGAGCAAATCCGGATTTGTTCTGTTAAAAGAGAGCATTTCTATTAGCCAGTTAGTCGTCCCAGTGCTGCCGATATTGCTCCTGCGGTTGCGTCACGACGCTCTGCGATAGAGCGCAGCGGCTACCGTTCGTCGCTAAAATTTCCCCGTGCATATCACGTGCCATGCCACCAAAATGCGGTCCACACTCTACTATTTCACAAACCATGGTGGCTGGGCATTTCTGCCTACAGCATGCTTTTCTCGCCTCGCCCACCTCAGCGCAAACTCCACTGCGCTCTGTTCTCCATGTAGGGCATTTCTGACTTTCGCTGCCACAACGGCGGCGTCATGGTGGCAAAAGAGGGTGAACAATGGAAGTTGTCGCCATGCGATGACTTAGTCACGCCACCATTCCTTGCCGCTGGCCGATGTCGCTGGACGGTACTGTGGCAAAAATGAGAAAACGACTTCGCCGCGGCGTCGCTGGCGCATGCTTACGTTGCGTACGGATTACGTCAAGGCAGGGACATGTTGCTTGCATATTGATTGTTGGCAGCATCATGCCGCCACTTACATCAGCGGCCGTTATTTAACTGCGTCCAGAGTGCACCAGCAAGGTCCAGAGTAGGCCACAGCAGGCACACATCGCATGCATATTGATTGTAGCCACTGGCATGCCTCCAGGTACATTAACGGTCGCTTGGAACTGGGACAGCGCCAGGGCGCATCCATAGTAATAATGCTTGTCCAGAATACACCAGGCCATGCTGCTGGCTACATCGGCGCCTGCCGCCAACGCCACACGTAGCTAGCCGCTGGTGTAGTCCACTCGGATAACATTCAACAGCGGCATGCACCAGCGTCTTGAGTCTCACTTTGGAAGATTTACTTCATATTAACTAGTATTAGGTTGTAGGGAAAGTTCCTGCGGTTTTTAAAAGTGTGCTTTTTATTACCCCACGCTGCTTTGAAGCAACCCGTCTCTTGCATATATAAGGAGGCTAGGTATGTGCAAGTTTATTACTGTCATCACTTGCGAACTCCTGCACAGTCCCGTCCAGAAATAAGGAACTTTCAACGCAGAATTTTTGCCACCTTCCAGTAAACGACTTCAAATCTGGGGAATCAGAAGCCGCATTCAGTTGTCGTATTAACGCTATATTTGGGGATGGTACTGCATCCGAACGCACTGCACAAGATTGGTCCAGACACCTTCGTAATGGCGACTTCAACCTCAATATTTGCGCATGTTCGGGACGCGCATCCGGAGTGGACAATGATCGATTGCGACAGCCGATGGATTCAGATCCGCGGCAGACTTGGTGTGGTAGGACGCAAGTCTTGGATGTTCACTTTACCACCATCGCATCACCATGCGTCAGTTGGGCAAAGTTAAAAAATTATCACAGTGAGTGATCACGATTTGACCAAGTGCGATCTCTAGCGGTGTGCACAGGCGGCTACTGAATTGCCCTCTTACATCTTTACAGGAGATGAGAAGGGGTGTCTGTACGTCAACACCAAGCACCATCGACACTATGTTGATAAGGATGAGCAGCCTGAGCCGCAGCCGAAGACGGGTAATCACCCTCTGAAGGTTGTAGTCACTGCCTGGTGTGACAGCAAAGGCATCGTCCACTAAAGCGTTATTTATAGTGCGTCGGAGTCCGATCCCGTCGGATAACAAAAGGTACGTATCGATCCTCGTCGGAATCCGACGCATCGGAGTCCGACGACGACGCCTGTTTTTACTCCATCGGAACGATTTGCCTCCGAATCGACGTCGGACTCCGATGGATCAATCGATAGGAAATTTTGAAATTAGTGTATTCATAAATAGCTTTGCATGAAACAAATTCCAAAAGGAGACAATACACTACACAGCTCTGTTTCGAGATTATCTTTTGTTTTCAAGATATAATCACGTAATTTATGATGAGACAAACACTGTCGCCATCCTCACTGCGTGCAGGAAAGAAAACTTGGAAAAAACGTCCGAAATTGCTAAAAAAAAAACTGCCTGATTTGCAATGAAAACATGCAAAATCCATGGATGGAAACAGCTGATCCGAAATCGTGTGCCTGCGGACTATAAACAAAGCCACGACGCGTCGTTCCGATTTCGTATCCGACCGTCGCAGCCCACATCCCATGCGAATCGGAGTCCGACGCACTATAAATAACGCTTAAGCGCTACTGCCACGCGACACTGCCTACTACTTCTGCCACTACACACAATACTGCCACTACACACGCTACTGCCCGCTACTGCCACAATATATTGTGTGTGTTAAAGTATTTATGCATCGGCTTGGATCAGCGATCACTGCACTGCAATCTCTTATTGGTATAAAAGTTTAATGAACTCAGGATTAAATATGTATCAAGCATACGTATTTCAGTCTTTGATATATTGTAGAATACATAAGGTGTCCTTTCAAGTTTCTGGAAGTTGTCAGAAACGAGGAGACATAACAGAAACTCAAAATTAGGCTAAGAACAGTCCCCGGTGAATCAGAGAGGTCTCACATTATCGGTTTTAATTACATGCCTCCATATAATGCATGCAAATGCTAGAACTGTGATGGCAGTGATAATATACAGGGAACTCCAAACGGTCGCAGACAGGAGCGGGACCTCGACGCCGCTCGCTTGGGCAGAGACACGAGCGCTCTGGAGAGCAGATAAACCAGAGTCACATGGTGAGCGCTCATGCCTCTACCCATGCTAGCCGCACCCAGG
>KN726237.1:0-14927 GCA_000816745.1 Ancylostoma duodenale
GTGAGTTTAGATGGCCCAAAAGTAACGTGGCACACGGGTCCGAGAGAAAGCGCCGCGAACAATATCCCATGCAATTGTAGCCCCTCCCCTAGATGGATAGAGAGATTAACAGACACTAATAGTTGCGCGTGTGTTAGTTATCTTCCACCGCTGAAGTTGGATCCGACCTTCTTGAACAAAATTTAGTAATGCGAAAGCAGATGAAACCTAGATTTCATTGAAATGTGACACATAATCACTAAGAGTTATTGCGTTGTTGTACTAAATCCCAAAAATGCATATTCAGTCTAGCCCTGAACCAAATAGAGCCTTCGGTTCCCTGTATTGGATAGGCTAGCATGCGTATCGTACGAGATGGGCGTGGTAACCTTTACATGGGATGCGTGCTGCAGCTGGCAGCTGTCACGACTATCGTTCTTTATGACCGCCACCCGTCCAGAACGATGTCGCATTAGCCAATAATAAACATTTGGTGGTCAAGAACACAAAACTGAACTTTATACCACTTACAGGCTTCCGAAGAAGACGTTCAAGTCGAAACGTCAAGCCAAATAAAGAGTTCCACCTAAGAACCTGGTGATAGCAGAAGCATTCAAAGCATATTCTCAAGATGCACAGGTTTAAAAATCAGGGAACATGTAGCTTATTAAGCTTTGTGACAATGATACAGGGACTAGCTGCCGTACCCGGCTTCGCTCGGATGTTTCGCTGTTTCGGCTTTCTCACACTGTTAAAGACAATTGCTACTGCAGTGAACTTTCTTCCCGCGGTACGCTTGAGGCGGGGAGTCGGTTCGCTACCGCGGGCATGTGCGGAACGTTGATTGTGTTCTTCATATTATCCTTACTAATCGATCACTTCATGCTCTCAGATTAGGTGCTTTCAACTTCTCACAGTGAGTAAGTTACTAGAAATCTCCATTTATGTGCAGATCCACCACGGGCAGCCCTGTTATTGTGGGTGCACAGCGGGCGTGTGCGGATCCACCGTGAGCATGTGCGGGCATAGCGCGGGAGTGACGCCACTCCCGGTCATCCGCTACGGGCACGTGCGGATTTATCGCGGGCAACCGCGGATCCACCGCGGATTGACCTCGTGCCACGGATCCACCGCGGGCAGAAAGTTCACAATGCAGACAAATTTATTAAAAATGCCTATAATTTTGATGATCAGTACATTAGCGAAGCTCAAGTGACACTTTTCCGCCAATCCGTAAGCGAAAGGCCAGTGTTGTGAGCAACCTTAGATATTGTCTAGCTAACTTGTCAAGGAAATATGTGATTCTGTCAACGACATCTATTATCCATAGGCTATTTCCATAGGTACTTATGCATGCCCTACTTTCTCAAGTCATTAGGGAATGAGCCCGTATTATTCAGGTGTTGAGTGGGAGCGGTACCGACTTTGAACTACCCATCAAATGGCCGTCTGCATCAAACTCACACCAAGTAGGTCGGCACCGCCCCCTACATCTTGCATATAAACCCCCATTTTGGTTATTGTTTACTATTCGCTCTACTTCGACGAACCTATCGTCGACTGGCGGTTATTAATAAACCCTTATTACCAACCCTCTACCACGTACCACACAGCCAGCAAATTAATTTCATTGAGACTGAATTGATGTATTCGTGCACAATGGTTGTCATGTTCATATTCAGCTTAGTAGTGAACCACAGTAGACTCACCGGCCCATGCTGTAGAATTGCGAAAAATCAATGAAATCGATAAATCAATATTTCGAGCAAAACTGTCATCGTATTCGTTTGCAGCGTATAGGGAACCGTAGCAGACAAGTCCTTGCCTTACATAGAACAAAAGTGGGAAAAATCGAAAAACCAGTAGATGAATATTTCGTGCAAAATGATTATATTGTCGTATTTACACTCAGCATACTGGGGAACCCCAGCAGACACGTGCTCACCTTCCGGTGTATAGATCGGCGAAAAATCAATAAAATCGATGAATCAGAATTTAGTGCAAATGTTCATCATATTCGTGTTCACCGTACTTAGAAACCGCAGTAGGCGTGTCCCTGCCTGTTCCCGGACGGAAGTGGAAAAATCGATAAAATCAATAAATCGATACTGCCGCTAGAAATGGTTGTCATATTCGTGTTCAGTATATTGAGGAACCCTAGTATGCTCTCGCCAATCTCTTTGCAAAAACACCGAAAGATCAGAACTATTCGATAAGACCGTCGCAAAAGCCTTCGCAAAAGTAGTCTATAACCTCAGCCGGTCCCTCGAGGGTCCACATGCTCAGACATTTGTGGGCTTTGAGCGGCACGTCAACTGCGCTCCAATCTCGCAAATGGGCGGTCTTCGAGTGCGGTTTTACTTGCCATGATGCTGCTGTTGGGCTGTTAGTGCTGCTAATTGGTTGCTAATCGCTTGCTATTCGGTTGCTGATCGCAAGCGAAAAAAAGACAATCTAATGGCAACCGAACAGAAATTGGTTGGCAGCGCAAACGCAAGTTAAACGGCACCCGAAGCCCATTTTTGGGGATTGGAGCGCAGTTGCCATGCCGCTGAAAGCCCGCGAATGTCTGAATGCAAAATCTGGTCCGAATTTGTTAATGTTCCGCAACTTCTATAAGTAACATACAAACGTACAAACACACACAAACACCCACACTTAAACACCTAAACTTTCACTTTTAGATATACAGATTGTTAGAAGCTTTGACTTATTGTAAGAGTGAATAAAGGAAAAATGAAAACGTTCTCAAACCAGATTAAGTAATTCTGCAGGAAGTTTTGAGATAGTATTTTTTTTATTCTCGAAATCAGTTTTCCTCGCTAGTGTAGACCGAGGCCGCGCCATTAGTTTCCTTATACGCGAAGATGGTGATGGCAGCATTGATTCGTCCTCATTTTGCCGCATGGCCAGCCATACGTACAGGCGGTTCAGAAACGACTCGGTACGGGTGAAATGCTACGTGGAGAGTGCAGAGGTGCTTTCGACCATAGGTACGATAATGGTGAGACAGGGGTCAAAAAAGTGAAGGTTGTCTGGGTCAAGAAAGTGAAGGTTGTTCCAGAAGATTGAAGTTTACAGAGTACAAGACAGTAAAGCTCCTGCGATCTCACATTCAAAGCCGGAATGTCAGATATGCTCACAATCTTGACAATCTAACATGTCAGACAGTTGACGTGTTAGAACGAGATTTGCACCGGCGCCATGCTTGATAGCGTTCCAAATTGATTTCCGCTAAATATTTCGGTAATCTCACATAAACTGTATGTCGCGCAGTTGTCAATGTTTTTCTCCATAGAATTTCCTATGGAACAACACCAAGTTCGACAATTTTTACCAAGAATCCACGGAGAAATCATTTTTTTTTAAATCTAGACGGGGGATTTGCTTCCTTTAAAATTTCTCAGCAATTTTCAGAAAACGGTGAGTTGCGCAGTTGTCTATCAAACTGCTGACATCCTTGCGCATGCAGCCGTCATAAAAGTATGAGCCTTTGCCCGAAACTGGCTCAGAAAACTGGCCATGTTTGAGAACGATTTTTCGCTAAATATCCCTTTCAGTTCGAAAAATCAGGTGTTGCGCGGTTGTCAGGGGCCCAGCCCGCACGATTCCGAGTAGAATAGTATATAATACTTGGCAATTCCTTTCATGCTGGGCTGAAAAAGCCCGCCTGAGACAAATGCCCCGTGTAGCTGAGGGGGGTTAGCGAGAGAGCGCGCGATATGAGAGGACGCCCGACGCGAGGGTGAGACGGACGGGGCATCTGTCTCACCCTGGATTCTCCTTCGAGGGTGAATGAAACTACTAAGAATTATATATCATTCTGCTCAGAATTCCATTCTGAGTTCAGCTGACAACTGCGCAACTCTCATTTCTCCCAAATAAAGAAGATATCGTGGTTTTTATTTTTAGGAGATTTCTCCGTTATTCTTAGCTGCATTTCTGTCGCTCCAATACTAACTAGTGTAATGTCTCATTACTATTCTATCTAACAACTGAGCAACACTTACTTTTTTGAGCTGAAGGTGATATGCTAGGCCAAAGCCAAGATTTCGGGATATCTCATGCCTATATTCTCAACAGTTTTTCTGAACCCATATTCGCCGACGACTCCTGAGCTTCATGTTTCCTAACACAATTTTGTGTGTAGAATTTGACCCACAACCGCGCGTTTCAACTTATCCTCATCGTCGTAGGTGAAGGTTCCCCCCAAGTAGTCTACCGTAAGTGATGGTGGGTTGAGACGCGTCTCAGGTTATCGTACCTATGCTTTCGACAAGTCGCCCACGTTCTAGCTTGTTGGTCCCAGTGCTTTGTAGCTAGCTGACATGTTGAAACGGCTCCGGAAATGATGTGGAAAGTATGTGGAACGAATGCGTTCAAGCGGTACGATACCGAGTACTTGGTGAATGGCCTGTAGCGATGTGTAGATATGGTTTGCCTATTTTTAGGTGGGTTGATGAAAGGGAGATCCTGGACGATTTTTCCTGTTGTCGTACATGAACCATTTTCTATTGAAAATAACAATCCATTTAAGAAACGGTTCGTTGACGTATCTGCAGATCAGGTATGTGCGGACTTGCAGTTGTCAACTCTGGTGTTTTTCGCTCAACTTGCACAGAATCCACTTACACGGCTTCCTCGTCCTACCGATTTTCTTCACGTGACAAGACATGGTTGGCTGAATGCAAAGTGAGCAAGATATAACGACAGAAAAACCACATTCATGAACAGCTTGTGAAGCATTTTTCTTGGTTTCATCTCACTTGGAATCCTTAAGAACTCATGGGTCCCTGGCATTTTGGAGGAGATATCCTCCTCAAACGCAGAATTGATGCCTTGGATTGCTTCCTCCGTTATACGCCCGGATTCAAATTCATAAAGCAGAATTCTACAAGATACTGTTACTGTTGTGTACCAAAAATCTAGGTGCATATCCGCCAAAAAATGCATCTATATTTCACCACGGATAGTTTCTTTATTCTCTTGTTTCTCCCCCAAGTAGAGTTCCGAGAAGGTATTTTCTTGTTTGGCTCAATTCTCATCACGGGATGAATCCATGCGTGCTGTTGCAAGGTTTTAAATATGGTTATGAAGAATGTTCTCGCGTCTTGTTTTTTCTACAATTTCATCTTAGGTGCCTCAGTAATTCTGCGGCACCCTGTAAGGTTTCCTTCAATCACTGAAGTTCTCCCTTCTTGTGAAAGTTTATCTTTCCTGAATTTCTCTTTCTTCTCCCCGAATTTTTGTTTTTTTTTGTAATGCGAAAAGCTGCAAATCGAAATCCTTGGACAAAATACTCTCTGCCCAGCCGTAGATTTGCTTCGCCGATTTACATTGCGTGTGTTCGAAAGCAGTTACAAGTTATATATTTATCATAATTGCTATGAAGGCGCTACAAGTACTCAGTAGACGGTACACATTCTTGGGACGTGAATTTTGGTGATCCAGCGCTGTCCCTTGAGAAGATGGCGTGGGATGACCTCTTCGTGAGCCTTGCGAAGAAGACGCCTAGTATTGGTGTTCTCGCGGAGACAGACAAACTCGACCTCTCTCTGTTCCTCCTCGTCCTTCTTCACGATGGTATCCCTTGGGCACTCGTGGACAGGTTCGACAGAGAAGCAGACGCTTCGTTCGCGCTCAATGACACGGGTGCGAAGGAGCGGCTCTGAAAGTTTTGCTATATGACTGTTCCAAAGTTTTCAAAGTACGAGAAACTCACTACGCGTCTCGATCTCCTCATCATATCTTTCGAATCTTTCCTCTCTTTCGAATCTCTTCTTTATCATCTCATCCTCGTAATGGAGTCTGTCCTCGCTGTATTCACCTCTTAGTTCGTTTTCTTCCCTGAGGCGGTAGTCGTGGTACTTCAGGTCCTTCTCAAGGCGGCGGTTGCGCTCCTTCTTGATTTCGACCTCATCGATGTCGCATTCCTCATCCTTGGCGATGTAGCTGCGGTGGAAATCCCCAACCTCCTCTGTTTCTTCATTGTCAGCACGGCGGAGGTCGTTCCATTTCTGAAAAAATGTACAAATTTGTACATTCTTCTCTTCACTATCCAATTCACAGACACTGATTGCCTCACCTCTCCATCATAGTGTCCACAGACCCCGCACTGCATGTTCTTGTAAATGTGCGACAACTTGATGTTGACCTGATATCCGTCGAACAGGACGACAACGTCGTCCTCGATGTCGATCTTGTAGAGGTTCTCCTCAACCTTTACGATTTTGTACCTTCTGAGCTCGTCGTGGTTGACTCTTCTGTTGTTGACCTTTGCAACAATCTCATCATTGATCATCTCAAGCACGAAGATATCACGAGGTGTGACAATTTTCAGTTTCTTCTCCTCACGCTCCTTATGGACCTTCTTCATCATAACAACGAAGCGTGGCTCCTCAGAGTGACAGTCCTTAGCCAGGACGGAATAGCAGGTGGTAAGAGGAGTTTTTAGGAAGAGGTTGTCGAAGGTGGTGACCTCGTTCGTTTTCACTATACATTCGGCGCGATTTTGCTTGACCACGTGGCGAATGACGTCCTTCATACCGGTTAGCTCAGGCATGCGAAAGTCTTGGATGTTTAGGGTAGGGAGTTTGAGAGGCATCATGAGATTCCTCATCACAATCCGGCTTTCAGGGGTGTCGACGAGCAGATCGAACATTCTACGCTTCAGCGGCTCGATCTCCATCTTAATATGGAGCATGTTGTGCCTGTTGTTGACCATCTCGTACTCGGTGTTCCACACCTGCCACGTGTTGAGCAGCTTGAAGAGTCTATGCATGTAGTACTCAGTTTCAGGAACCAGTTCATACTTGACCAAGATCTTGTAGAGGTTGAGATCTGAGGCGATTCTCAGCTTCTCCATCTCGGTCAGCCTGCTGTCCTTGCTCTCGAACTTGTTTAGCCACATTTTCTGTTCGCGAGTCTGCTCTCCCTGCATACGAATGAAAACGGTGTTTCTGTGCTCAGCTCCCCAGTTAACATCGATGATTCCGTGGAACTCGCGACTGAGAATTTCTCTGAGCTGTTCGAGGGTCTTCGGGATTTTCGGGTAGACGGTCTGGGCGTCGAGTCTCATTTCCCAGAGGCGGTTTTCCCACTCGAATGGAGTGCGGCGCATATGAAGCTTGGTGCGACACACTCTGTACTTGTTGTCGCATACGGCCCTCAGTTCCATCTCGGCCTCGTGCTTCACGCGCTGGCCGACGGTCTCAAGCTTTAAGAAGAGGCGGTGCCTATAGGCCTTTTCGATCTGGAGGTTCCTCAGGTAGGTGGTGAGATGGGTTCTGCGTTCTTCCTTGCGTCTTGGCTCAAGTTCATCAACAACCTCGAAGAACTCGTCGTTGTGTCGGAAGAGTTCCTCGAGCTCAGGTCTTTCTATCCTTTCCGGCACAAAAGTTTCCATTTCCATGTTGAAGACGTACTCCTTTGACACGTCGTCGGTAGGCTCAATATGGATATCGAGGGTGTTGTAGCCAAAGAGAACAGGGTTCAGCAGGGTTTCCATTCTGCGGATTACAGGACGGTGCAACGTTCCGGTGACGATCACCTGGTGTCCATATCTCTTGAAATATGTGCGTTCGAACGAGTTGACTGGGTAAAGGTGTTCATGGAGGTGAAGAGTGACTTCAGTTGGCTCGGGATAGGCATGAGTAGTCTTCTTCATATGGCGGATGAAGGTGACTGGGCGCGACTGGAGGTGAAGGACGTTCTTCTTGTGCTCGAGTGGGCGGAAGATGGTCTTTAGACGGAGCTGGTGTTTCCAGGTAACCTCAGTCTCAGTTTCGAGTGGGTATTCGAAGGTGGCAGAGTGCAGCATCTTGAATCCGCTCTCCACGACGGGGTTCATGATGATGGCTCTGACAATATGGGTGGTGGCGATCTTAGGCTTTAGGACAAGCCGGAGTCGGAGTCCGTTGAAGGTTCGCGATTCTTTTGGCTCCATCTCAATCTTGATGTGACCCTGCATCACGCCTACAGTCGGCATCTTGGAAGAAAGCACAAGTGGAAGACCAAGAGTAGTCGGGATTTTGCTTATGTACTCGTAGATGTAGAATCCAGCAGTCCTGCCGAAGTGGGTTCCAGTGGCAAGAAGGCGCTCAATCTCTTCGAGGTCGAGTTTTCCGTCGTGTACCATGTCTTTGTAGAATTTCGGGATGGTGTCAACATCGATTGGCAGGAAGGCGTAGTCCACATCCTTGTAGCGGATGTAGAGCATCACATGGGGCTCCTCCTTGTCATAGCGGCGGCGGACGAAGTTGAGCTTCTCATATATGCGCTTGAAGATCTCTGTTGGGGCATAGAGAGTTGAGCGTTTTCCGCGAACAACAAACTTTTCCATATCCATGTTTTCGAACCTGCGCAGAAGCTTGTTCAGGATCTCGTCAACGTTTTGCTGAGAGACTCCGAGCTGTAGGAAGTGCTTGTACCACTCTCCACCAAAAATGGTGTCGAGAGAGGTGATCAGCTCCTTGGGCAACACGCTATCCTTGGTGAACAGGTTGTGCATGGTCAGAGAGGTGCCGTATCTTTTGTCGATGTTTCTGACAGTCCACCGGAAGACACGACTGTACAGGCGTTCGTAGAACTCACTGTCGACAGTTCTCAGAGCCTTCTTGACGTAACGAACAGTGTTTTCGTGGATTTCAGGGAACTCGGAGATAGTCTTCAGTGTCTTGAAGGTGTAAGCGCGGAGCTGATGATCACGCTCCACTTCCATTTGGCGAACGATCTGGTCGATGACGACCTGCTCTGGCATGGTCTCAAGGATTCTGTGGAGAGCAATCATACGAATTTCGTCGACCTCAAGACGATTTTTGTAGATGGGCATAAGAATGCTCTGGACCTTGCGTGGCATAGTATAACGCAGTCTGCGAAGAGCGTTGATGGCCTCTATTCTGATGCTGTTTTCGTAGTCCTTGTTGTAGATGATCTTCTCCAGCTCGAATACAGAGATGTCTATTCCAGCGTTAGCCAGAGTTTTCAGCATAAGCACCTTTTCGTAACGAGTGTCAACCTTCTCGAAGACATCGATCATCCTACGGATGAACCTCTCCTTGAGCTCGCGGTGGCAAACCTTTTCAACTCGATGAACTGCATGAAAATCATTGTTGCAAAGTCCGTTGAAGATAGCACCGTAAGTGAGCCAGCATGACTGCTTCAGGAATGGGACCTTCTCCACAGCACTGCTCTCACAGGCGCGGAGAACCTCGTTGGCGATGAGCTCGGATGGGACACGCACCTCAACGAGAGCCTTAAAGAGACGAGCGGCCCTAAGGTGGTCGATCTTCTCTTCGGTGATTCTGCTCATTAGGTAGGTGACCGTCACCTTTGTAGCAGCCATGGCAAGGGCGTCGTAGTACAGAGCGCGGATCTTATGATGAGCTTTCTCGTGACCTTCGATGAAGCGCTCAATTCTGATGAGTTCCTGCTCACGACAGAAACGAAGCAGCTTCACAAGGCGAGCAAACATATGAGTGGTCTCGAGATCGATCTTCTCTTCCATATGGCGAATCATGGTGGCGATGATTTTTTCGATGTGCTCGATCTTGTTTTTCAACTCTGGGATGTGGTGCAGATACTTTTCATCACCGGTCATGGCGAACTTCTCCTCGGCGAGCTCCCACTCGGAGTTGTAGATGAGGCTTTCCTTATGGTGGTGGCGGATGTTGGGGATGTGATTCTCGATCTTGCCAGCATAAACGAGGGTCATCTTGTTGTTCACGAATGAGGTGATGAGCTCATGTTTCTTCGAGAGAGGGATAAGTTTATACTGGGACACAAGCTGGACTTCGTGGACGAGATACTCGTCTCTGTTGCCGCTGACTTCGAATTTCATAACAGTGCTGAAAAGCTTCTCCTCGTCGGTCTTCTTGATATCGTGCGTGCGGATGCCATACTGAACCTAAAAAGAGAAATTATGATTCTAGTTTTGGCGCTATACTCTCAGCCGGTCGTTTCCAGATGGAACAAATATTTTCAGCTTTACCTGTGGACGAACGTTGCACTTCTGGAAATTGATGGACTTTGTCCAGTGTACTTTTTCGGTTTCTGTCTGGGTGGTGGTGTACTCAACCTCGCATTCGCCCTCGAGGGTACGCTATAACGAAGAAAAAGTTCTCCCTCAAGATAATCGCACTGGGTATGTTTTGCTCTCACTTCAACGGCGACGAAGAAATTCTTGTTCTCAACCTTGTCCTCGTGCTCGCGAGCCCTGGTCTCATCTCTCTTCAGGAGGTTGACCTAAAAGTTATACTGTGAAGAAAATGTGCTGGTTACAGCTTTCGCAAGGCTTTTCGCACCTGAAGCATGTTGATGACGGCTTTCTTGATGTTCACTGACCAAGCCCTGTCCTCCTCAGAGAACTCGATGTCGCTGACCATTCCGTGTCTGTACACAAATCGAATCGGCATCTTAAGCATCTCCATGTGCTCGTCATCGAGCTTCACGATCTGGTAGCGCTCGAACGGAAGGAGATGATGGGGTTCAAACTCATCCTGAATGGATCCAAAGCGGATTTCGTTGAAATGGAACAGGAAGGTACGCTCATCAACAGGCTGCAGGTTGACGACAGCCTGGATGCGGGTGGCGGACTGTTGGGTGTTGGGCAGCGCGAGGCCCGTGGTGACCTGGCCGTCGAAGAGGTAGCGATATTCGCGACCAGGACGGAACACCTCTTCGTGGATCTGAGGTGTCTGGTCCCATGTAAGCGTTGAGGCAAGGGTTAATCCCAGAAGGGCGATGCCGGCTAACAACTTCATGGTTGTTGTTCGTGCAGAAACACTGACTCACTTGTCTTTTATGCAGAGCAGTTATCACATGTCGGATTGATGCGTGTCGATCACTGTCGCTGAGTTTTTTCAGCAATGGTATTATGGTGTCAATCATTTCGTAGCTATTCTTATCGCAAAAATTTCTCAGTGATTTGTCCCGGGAAGTTGCAATTTCACCGTTGCAGGAGCGCAATATCATCCTTATAAGTTATCGAAACTACAGTGCGTTTCATAATTATAGGACACACCAACCCCCAACTTTTCCACGTCCGGCTATTCCGGAGAGCGTGGAATTTTTTCTTCAGCACCATTTTGACCAGCACCTAAAACAACCCTGGTATGATGTCTTTGAACTCATGATAGCAGCCCTAGATTTCTGAAACTTTATTTTTCTGCCCTTGTCTAATTCGCAGTCATGACAGACCTTCATGTTCTAACACTTTTATTAGCTGCGTAATCAAAACGACAAAACTTAAACATTCTTGTGAGAACATCCATATCAATAAATATCGCGCATCCAAGACTGCCTATCTCAATTTTTCAGCAACTCAGTGCTGATGGCGACACACTTCGAATTGGCTGATAAGGATGTGGTCCCGCGGTGGCTTCGCTTCAGGTGCCAGTGGCGGGCGCAGAAAGTGGTCGAGAGGAGGGGGGGAAGGCGTGGGGAAAAAGAGTGGGGTATCCGCCGGTCTGGGGACCCAAATGGAAAATAAAATTGATAAAAAATACTTTTATAATGATAAACAATCAATGAAAACTTTTTTAAAAATCATAACAAAGATAAGCAGTTACAAATGATCTAATACAAAATTTTCATTTGTATTGTAAAGTAGTTTCGAAATTTGACGACCCATGCTCCGCCTTGTTTCAGCTGTCGAAGATGGAAACATATTGTATAGATGTGTGGTTCCACGGCGATTGTATACTTTGGGCTCCAGATATCCAAATGAAGGGTAGTCAGCTCACGAAGCTGGAAGAGAAGCTTCATCAGTTCTGGAAGCAGGCGAGTGGCTTGAATTATATTTATATACATGAAGATCTTCATACTTTCAAATGAATAATCGTGAAACAAGTTTCTGAATGACTGTTAACCGCGAATTGAGCTTTTATTAGCATAGTTATTTGGCAAGCATGAAGGTTTCATCGTAGGGCTCATAGGTGGAATACCTTGAGTATCGTACTCCATTCACCTTCATTTTTTGCCGAAGTAGAGGGGACAATCACATTTAAGGGGAAAAAATGGAAAGGGAAGCAAGATTCAAAATGAGAGAAAGACAGAGACTCATGTACAGACCTGACAGCTGAGGTTGCGGATAAGGTCAGATTTCATTCGAGAAATTTTCTTCCAGTATAGAGATAGTTTCCTGGAGTTTCAGTAAGCTGTAGCTGAGCACGAAAGTAATACTGCGGACGATGAAAAGGACATGTACAGACACGTCAGCTGGTGTTGTAGATTGGGTCAAGTTTCAGCTCTGAACATGCAACATTCGTCGGATATTGAGGACCATTTATGTAGAGTTTCAGAGGAGTTATAGAAGAACGAAGTGATAGGATCACAGACGAGAAAGAGAAATGCAGGATATTTAGAGACATGTCGGCTGACATCGTAGATTGGGTCAAAATTGAGTGCTGAACATGCAACTTTTCGTCCTATTCCGGTCACTTTTTTAGCTTTTGAAACAATTGTTGAAATGCGCGGTTGTCTTCATACTCATTTCGCAATTCTGCGACGATTCATTTATAGAAGTGCGAAATTTCATGTCTGGAAAGGTTGGAAACGGAATTTCTAGGAAAATAGGTGTCAGGTGCGCGGTGCGGGCCTTGATTGACCTTGATTGAGACCAGATATTGATCTTTTTGAATGCACGATTGCAGCATATGAGACCAAGGTTTGTTCAATCTAATCATATGCAGCACATATTATTTCATTATGAACTGCTTCCTGCCAATTTGTCCAAACATCGGCATTTTTTGAACTTTTAAGGGATTTTCCAGCTTTCATTGGGAATCTCTTCAAAATGGGCAGTTGTCTGTGTATTCAGCTAGCAATTCAGCGTCGGTATAGGAGTCGGGGTACCGTTATGCGTCGGAAGTCCTTCCGGCTGGGACGGGGAGCATCTTATAACGGGCATGCTCCGCAGCTGTCTGCGTCTTTGGCCTTGGCGCATTACCTTGCCTGGGCCATGAAGCTCGTTATAGAATGCTTCTCAACCGGCCGGTAGGGGTTTGACGCAGAACGGTGCTCCGAGTTCTATACCGATCGACCCAGAATTGCGAGCTGAATATACAGACAACACACATTTCGAAAAGGATTTCAATGATGCTGGAAAGTTTCGAAAAATGGGCCATTTAAGAGAAATTGACAGAAAGAAATAGCAATCGATAAAGTAAATGTTGAATATGGTTCGATAGAGGACCCCCCTTATTACCTTACGCGCATTTGAGAAAAGACCTATATACAATGAGTGATGCGCACCCACCCACTGCATGCTTGCACGAAAATTTCTGGATTTTCCGACCTCAATAGTGACCTTCATAGGGGGCCTGCTCCAAACTTCTACACATTTTCTAACTCAGCACTTCTTGCTGATCACCATCCATATCGGAGGTCAGCGGACGCCTTCCTAGTTCTTCTGAAAATTCGTCCCATGAGAAGTAGCAAACTAGACAGCACACCCGGCTCCGCTTGGGTGTTTCACTATCCTGGCTTCCTCACATTGATGAGGACAAGTGCTGCTGCTAATAAATTCATTGCAAATGCCCATAATTTTGGTCATGAACACATTAGCGAGACTAAAGTAACCCTTCTTTATGTCAACCTTTCTTCCCTCCGATTCTTAACCGCAAGTCAATAAAGTCATTTCGATGACAAATTCATGGAAAAGAGTTGCCACACTCGTACTTAATAAAATAAAGTAGCAAAAAATCAATGAAATCGATAAATCGATATCCTCGTGCAAAACGGTTATCATACTCGTGTTCAGCTTCTGAGGAACCCCAGTAGACATGCCTCTATCGCCCCATGGGCAAAAATAGCGAAAAACCAATAAAATCGATAAGTCGATATCCACGTGCAAAGCGGTCACCATGTTCGTGTTCACCGTATTGGAGAACCCCAGTAGACATGCCCTCATTGACTCCTACGAAGAAATAACGAAAAATCAATAAAATCGATAAATCAATCGATATTTTCTGGCGAAAGGTAGCCTCAAACCTTCGCCGGCCCACGGTGGGTACGTATGCAAAGTTTGACCCCGATCGGTTGAGTCTCCGCAATTTCTTTGAGGAACATACACACACAGACATTCTATTATATAATCTGTATATATAAAAGTGAAAGTTTGTATGTATGTGTGTTTGTGTGTATGTATGTAATGAATAGAAATCGCGGAGGAATAACCTATCCGGACCAAATTTTGCGTGCAGGTTCTTCATAAGCCAGGGAAGGTTATAGGCTACCTGTTGGTGGAAATCATCGATTCGCTTATCGATCATATCGATTCCACTGATTTTTTTTTCGCTCTTTTTCCCCAGGAACTGGCAAGAACATGTCTACTAGGGTTCCTCAATACAATAAACACAAATATGACAACCTTTTTGTGCCGAAATATCGATTTATTGATTTTATTGATTTTTTTCCCACTTTTGCCCAGGAGTCGGTGAAGACATGTCTACTGCGGTTGCTCAATACGCTGAACACGAATATGACAACAGTTTCGTACGGAGTACTGTTTTATCGACTTCATTGATTTTTCGCTTCTCTGCCCCAGACGGATGGTGAAGACGTCTACTGAGGTTATCATGACACTGAATATGAATATAACAATCGTTTCGTGCGAATACATCGATTTAATGTCATCGAAATAACTTTGCTGGCTTTTCGCCTACAGGTCGGTGGAAAAAGGTCACGGTCACGAAAATTATTGACATTTAGATGAATTTGTGGGTGATGGTAATTGGTCTCAGCAGTGTGAGATGGCCGAGGTAGTAAAACACCCGAGCGAAGCCGGGTACGGCAGCTAGTACTTTATATATATATATATATATATATATATATATATATATATATATATAGTAGTAGTAGTAGTTCGTTTTGTTTTAGGTTTTTGTTTTGTTGTAGTAGTAGTACGTAGTTAATTAACTTACTACTTACTTCTTCTGTTCTTTACTTTA
>KN726237.1:15098-25500 GCA_000816745.1 Ancylostoma duodenale
TATATGTGTATATATATATATATACAGATGTGACTTTGTTTGGATTTTTTTTTTTGCTGAATGACTGGATTATAATCTCAATTTCTCTGCTTCTTTTTTAATCCGTTACCGGTTTTGCTGCATGTAGTTTTGTTGCATGACATAGTAGTCTCTCTGCTGTGACCTATATAGCCGACCTTCCGCTCATCTGTTCTGGATCCCCTGGATTTTTTGATCCACCCACCCCCTCCTCTCGAACCACGCCTACTTGGGCTAACCACCTTCACTTTTCGACATTCAAGTGAGAGACCCATTTTCACGATTATTCCATCTACGTATGGTAGGGCTATGTATAGCTCATTTGCGCCGTGACTGGACGTCCACCCGGCTTGTTCTCGCATGCCGCGGAATACCGTGCACCCGTCCGGGGATTGAAAGTGAAATTTATTATAATTTAGCGTGGCATGATTATAATAGGAGCTTAAACGATTGAAAGTGGTCAAATCATTTAACTCTTTAGAAATTTGGCATTGTTTTCAAGCTTGACAGATTCCTCTAATTCCAGACCTGTTGCATATGTAAGTTCTCCGGTGCGGCTATCAGTGTTAACAGCAGATTTGTGCACTTCCCTTGTGCAAAGAAACATGGTTAGTCATTTCTCTTCTTATTACTGCGTCTATCATGGTTCATTTATTTCAAGCTTTCTTCGGTTTTTTTTAGTCATATCAGGACAGTTTTTGATATACATATCTATTACTGTCATCGCACTCCCTAAGAGAACATAGGGCTCCTTCTTAATTTTTTTTCTTGGATATTTTTGGTAAAAATATACGTTTGTGACAAGGTAGGTGCAAGAGGCCTGGCTCGCAGATTTGAATGAAACCTATCTGGCTCGAATCTTTGTTTGAGAAGCTGCTACAGATATACCTATTGGGTTGGTGAATAAGTTCGTGCGGTTTTTCATGGGCATAGAAACCACCACTTTCCACGATCATTCTAAACCACACTAAATGGGTTGCATAGCTCCTTCCATGCTGCCAGAGACAGGGCAGCTTGTCAGCTGCAAGTCTACGAAAAATAGCTTTGTTTGAGATGACTCAATTTGTAGCCCGCAACCGCAAATCTTGGATAAAGTTTATGAAATCAATAGGAAACTGAACAAAATAAGCTATGTATGAATGCAGTAAACCTGTAGAGTCGGCAACAGTGAAAATCCTCTACACTCAAGTTTCTTTGTAGTTACTTTGGTGGAACTTGTACAGAGAAGTCGAGTATACCCAATGTGGACGATCACCACTTATCAAGCATTTTGAGGTTTTGCACGGAATGCGTTAGCTAAGCTTACACACTGTTGAGAGTTAGCATCAGTAGTGATTATGTCTTACATATAAAGCAACCTTACCGATAATCGCCTTTATTCCCGACAAAATGGGCATCCAGAACAAGAAGGAACTTCGAAGCCAAATTTGCCTTGCCTGAAGTGGGTTTATCACTTTTGTGCTGTCCTTTCAGCACTAGAGATTCCTCTCCAAACGCCATTGATATCCCTAGCCAATTAAGCCATACTTGATCCACGAATGAAGCGAAACGGTAGTCGGTTGCGGGGAGGTTCAATTTTGTCGACTTCAATGGTCACAATCCATGCGATAGAAAGCCAGGTAAAGAGAGGATTAATGAGGTTGCGATGGTGGCAAAGAGCAAACCAAGAGCTACAAAATGGACTATGATGGCTGGTCAAGCAATGTTCAAATCATCGTGAAAAACAAGTTTAAAAAGCCGCACGAACTTATTCCTCAACCCAATATTTCATTACTGCCCTCGCTTCTAAAAAAATAGAAATTCCACCACACTGCTATATGCGTTGCAGCACCCAACGGGTTGGCCGAGTGTGGACGATACTGGGCTGTTAGGCAGAGGATCGAGAGTGTGACCCCGTTATAATATCTGTTTTGCATCTATGTTTTTTATTCATTCTATGTTCACGACAACACAATATCGAAACATCCTCCCATGTTGTTGAAATCAAATTTAAAAGTTTAGAAGACAAATCTGTACTTACAGACGTGCCAGCCACGATGCTAGAGTATCACACAGGTAGTGGGCAAAACAGACCTTTTCACAAACTTTTTCATTAGATTTTTCGTACTAGGACAACTAGAAGAACAATAAACTTTAAAAAAAATTCCAACAACGACATATCAGTAGACAACAGAAATGGAAGAAACCTTCGAGAACTACAAAAGAAAGGATAACTCTAACGAAGAAATCGTGGTTTTTATATGGGAAGGAAAAATTGCTACCGCGTGGGACCACGTGCTCGACCGGTTGAGCACGGGTCCCATGTGCGCAAGCGCGTCTGTCGCGAACGTGTTAAACGTGGTTTACTGGTCGTTCCCTTGAGTCGCTATAAAATAGTGAACTTTTCATTCGAAACGAAAGAAGGATCTATTCACTGGCAAAAACGGTGCACATAAACAATGAAGCGTTCAAAGCAAAAAAGGTGAATCGAGGGAGTAAACTACGTTTAATATGGTGTAGTTGTTCCATGGCTGGTACGTCAGTAAGTATGGGTATTGTCTTCTAACCTTTTAAATTTGATTTCAACGACATAGGAGGAACAAAAAAGAAGGATACAAGACGGATGCTCATGACGGGGTTCAAACCCCCCGATCCTCTGCCTAACAGCCCAGCACCTTCCCCACTCGGCCAACCCATCGCAGACGAATGGGTGCTGCAACTCATGTAGTAGTGTGGTGAGACTTCTATTTTCTTAGAATCGAGGGCAGCAATGAAATATATCAGGTTGTTGGAAAAGTTTCCCGCCACTTAGTTTAGTATCTTGTATCTTATTTTAAGACCAGTCGGCGCACCCTTATCACAACATTGGACCCGACTCCCCCCACTTTGGGCGCTGGTGCACCCTTATGACATTGGTGGAGTGGAGCCGTCTCCCCACTCTTTGGGCGCCGGCGCACCTTTGTCACCACCCCCCTTCTACACCACGGTGGACGCCGCTCTGCTCTTCCCCTCTCTATTAGAGCTTCTCACCATTCTTTGAACCTCACCATACCCGTGTCTTCCCCTTTTATAATGATCTCGCAATCAGCATAACTGACCAATCGTAGAATTTCATAACGCTTTGACACACACGTACACTCACAGACACATATACTAAGCGCGTTATTATAAGTATAGATAAGGATTTTGAAACTTTCTATCCTGTGTGTATATAAAGGATGGTCAATAGACTAATTATACCTAATTTGCCCTTGCATTTCGTTACGATCATGGCTGAAAAAATGTCCTTGACTCCAATCTAGTTCGACTGCTTCTGCTTTCCAAATTCAGAAAACATAGTAACACAAACGATGCAACGAAGAATATATGTGATGCAATGGGCGCTTCGACTGTCTCTTACGATGCGGTAAAAGTTTGGTTCTGCAAGTTCAAAAATGGCGTCTTCGACTTTGGTGACAAACGAAGGTCTGGTAGGCCGGCCGAAGTGGATGACGAGCGCCTTCTGGAGCTTGTTGAAGAGGATCCGCAGCGTGACACTCGTGAGCTGGCAGAGGAACCCCAGTGCCATCACGACAGTATAGCTGCCCATCTGCATCTCCTCGGAAAGACATGGAAGTTTGGCGTATGGATCACTCATGATCTGAGTAGACATCAGCCCCAGGTGTGGAGGGATGCATGCATCAACTTCTTAACATTTCGACGAACTTCAGCCTGGCTCGGCAACCTGGTTGCCAGTGACGAGAAGTGGATGGCCTACGTAAACGACACGCGGAAGCGCCAGTGGCTCGGACGTGGAGATTCTGGGATTCCAACACCAAAAACAGAACTCCATCCCCAGAAGGCAATGTTTAGCGTTTGATGGAATTGCAGCAAGATTGTTCATTGGGAACCCCTACCACCGAATTCCACTATCACAGCCAAACTCTACTGCAGACAGTTGGGTCGCGTCGCAACGGCTCTACATGGAGAGCAGGACAAAGTTTACCTTCTCCACAACAACGCTAGCCCACACGTTGGGAAGGGGACCCAGCAAAAGTTCAAAGCCTGGGGTGACATGTCCTGCTCCACCCATCGTACTCACCAGACCTGTCGCCAACAGATTACCATCTGTTCCTGTCGCTGTTCAGTCAAATGCAAGGAAGAAAATTCGACAGTATGGACCAACTCAAAAAGTGACTCAGAGTTTTATGGCTCAAAATCCCAAGATTTCTATACGAGCGTGATCCAAAAATTACCCAATAAATGGCAATATGTTGAGGATTATGATGGTACATATAATTGTTAATTGTTTTTCGTATTAAGGAAGAAAAATAAATTTGAGTGAAGAATAAAAAATGGCGGGGAACTTTTCCGACAACCTAATAATATGTACTGTAGCAGCTTCTCAAACAAAGATTCAAGCCAGATAGGTTTCATTCCGATCTGCGACCCGGGCCTATTGCACCTCCCTTGTGAATATGTAGATTGTAGATGATGGATTGCAGGTGTGAACGGTATGTCGTTCTTTTCAGGTTATAAAATGGATCGATTTTTGCTGAACATAACTCCTCAATAGACTACAAACGAGATCGCTTATTGTTATGTATTTTGAGTGTATGTCCCTGTTTTGTAGCTTTTTTTATTTCCTCTCTTCCAATGTTATATATAATTTCCGTTCTTCTCATTCTGTGGAACCTTGGTACATGTCCATCCATAGCAACCATACAGTGAACGTCAATTTGGATTGCACTCCTCGCAATGAGGATAACGCCCAACCCACGTTGATACGCTCTAAAAGCAGTAATCGCTCGAATCTTCCTGTCTGAGATCTTGCTTGATTCTGGGGTCTTCAGGGTCCTAGAACTCATATACAGTCTCTCTCGAAAATCCTTGCCTCACGCCGCACCGCCCATCAAGTGAACCACGTCTTACCACGTATGGTAATGCATAGGTGATGCGGCGCAGCTCAGTAGATGGGCGGTGCAGCGTGAGGCAAGGATTTTCAAGAGATACTGTACAACAGTTAAATAGCGAGAAACTCGCGAGAAATCTGCGGAATTAGGGTGCTCTCTTCCGTACGTTTTGTTGCACTCCGCTGGCGCTCGTGAGTCACGCTACACGTGCGCCCTTGTGAATGTGATGAGTCTCTGTTAGCTGGCGCGTCGTCGCTGCGAAAGCATGAGCAAGGGGCTGGGTTCACGATTGTGATTCGGATTTCTTCATAGGTAAGTCATTATTCTTTGTATTCGTTTAACATTTATGATGCCCTAGCAGAGTGCATCACTACTAGGACTTTAAAGGCAGGGCCTACCTCATTCTTGTGGCTGAGGTAGTAGCAGATTTCGAATCTCCTCTACACGCTGATTCCAGTGGTATACATACAGGGTGACAACAAAGTCTTTGGCCAAGCTTCGCAAGCCATAGAAACGCCTGTAGGTGAGACTGGTGGACCAAAATTCTATATGATATTACTCAATTTATGAGCTTTGGAAACTGCTAGCTAGTTTCTGAGAAAGTCCCCAATCTTCCCGAAATAGGCCTCAAAACCTTCAGGAGTCACATAATCTTGAGCCCGCACCTCCTCATGATGATTCCAACCCTACAGCTCTCATAGGGTTCCAGCGATAGGCCCCAAAATTTTATAGGCGCAAGGTTAAGGTCTGTGCTATGACGCAACTATACAGTTACATCCAGAGAAGTTGGTGTTGAGGAGTATGAGGCATGTCCCGTAAAGGCGTCATAGTCACCAAAGTGACCTCTCAACAGGTGTCTCAGGAATTTTTCTTTAAAAGCAAATTTGCTTCAAAAGGCACTTACAATGCATATTATGTGTTCTTGGGACTTAGCGAAAAGATATGGTCACGGACTCCTCCATTGACGCTTAGATCACTGACTTCACCTCCTTGTTTTCGCGAAAACTGTGACAGCTGAATACTTGGTCGTTTTTGCTCCACAGAACGACAACAATCGGAAGTATTGCTAGCAATAGAACTGCCTTCACTTAAAGTCATTCCCAAAAAATTATTGCCATTTAATGTGTTTTCTACAGAAATTTTCTGCTAAGAAATTGACCTCATCTGGTGGCCCCGCTGATGACGAGCCGATCATTTTTAGGGGTAAAATCATCGCCGCTGCCGAATTTTTTATCGCAGAAATTTGCACTTCTGGTGGAAGATAGAGAACTATATTGGGCATCTTTCTGGTGGAAGATAGAGAACTATATTGGGCATCTTTCGCAACCTTTTTCATATAAGTTCTCCTTTCCAGAGGAGGGTTACACCAACTAATGCAGTGGAATGTTGCAATCTTGGAAATTCCTTTCAAAAATTATCTGAGTGAATACTGTGGCTTACAAGACGTAAGAGATGCTCAATTTTAGATAAATCTAAAGCGTTTCAATAGTCTTCCTGTGAAAAGTGAGCAGAGGGTGGGAGAAATCGAACATTCTACCACGCTTTGCAGGAAATGGGCAATCGCACATTCGCACTGGTTTACTTTCTGATGCTGCCATTTTACTCAGAGTTTGGCTCTGTACCAAATATTAAAGGTATGTTGGCAGAAATATATCCAACACAACCAACAACATTGCCACCAATTGTTTGCCGAATTCCCCAAGGAGAATTTATGTGAAACCTTTGGCCAAAGACTTTGTTGTCACCCCGTAAAATGTTTCGAAACTACCTTTAAGCTTGTTTTCCGCGACGGCCGTGTAACAGTTTGCTAACAGGAGTTGACGTGTGAATCTGTTCATCTTATCGATTGTACGCGCCAAGACTCGTTAGCCAACACTGCATTCGTGGCGGAAAGTCACCAAAGCTTGGAGCGATCCGCCTCACGGCTCCATGGAGCACTATCGTAAGACCCTATCAACAACGGGGTTCTCGTCACGTTTGTTACTGCTGACTTACATTGTTATAATCGGCGTGGCAAGGGGATCAAGACTGTTGATATCATCAACATGAATGACGAGGTGGGCCACTGGCTTTAAATTGGACTTGAGAATTTCGACGGGTGCTGCCTTTAATCGCTATAGGCCGTTTGCGCCTACGTGTGCAAACTTGGTTCAGCGAGTGTTGTGGCGTTGCTTCCTCTGCAAAATTAAATGAAAAAATGGTGAAATTACGATTGGCGTTCTCTGTAAATGACATGTTCGAGACATTTGACACAACCTCATCAAATCGAGTCAAGTTCGGAATAAATCGGTGTTAAGTCACACGAAAAGCTGAAAATCCGAGTAATTCAAGCGTCGTTAACTCGAAAGTTACCCAAGAAATTGGTCTGCTCAAAATGCCGCCTACTCAAAAAGTTGCAAGACTGGGTTATTTGGAAGATCAAATATTCGAAGAAAAATCTTAAGGCTCAATCGTGCAACATGTTCATAGTAATTTTCGGAAAAGATGTTTGAAGTATTAGGCTGGTGCGAAAATAATTGCCGTTTTGCGATATGCACAAAAAAAAAAACTTTTCTATTCTGCCGAGTTCGAGAAAATCCAAGCGAATCTGTATGACCTTCTGATAGGGTTTTTTTCCTCATCTTTCCAAGGCTGATTAAATATTTTGGCTAGTTCTTTTCTCTGGCTTTTCTTTTTGTAGAGTCGCGAAATAATAATGAGCCGACGCGATTCTCGGCTGATCATGGTTAGTGATCTCAAACTCGATTACTGTAAAGCAGCGGTGTCCGCTAATCATGATTTGACTCGGAACCACCTTTCCAACGTACAGTGGGCGTCTGGTTCGCGAAGTTTTCCTTTGGCGATCTTAAACTCCAAGACAACTATGATCGTGATCGCAAGTTGTCGCTTGACGACCAACTCATTGGGGATAGTCCATGGACCTAACCCGAATCGGACCATTCGGACGTTGAGAGCAGGGATAGACGTTCACTATACTACAGTTTCAAAACATTTGACTCCAATCATGGAAAGAAAGATGCAGAAGTGAACACACCACGACCTAGGTCGTCTTGGTCGCATCTCACGATGTCTGACATGCGCGAGATGGGACTAACTCTGGAACAGCAGAAAAAAAACAGCGAGTGGGACAAACGCTAAAGACGAACGGAGCATTTTCCTTGTATGATAACATGAACCACGAATGTTTTTGGGTAGAGACGTTTTCCTACCTTTAATGATCCCGATAACAGATCTTTACTCTGGGTCGGTTGTGTTAGGAATTTGGCGGTGCTATAAGGGTATGATCCATTGCAGCTTTCTCCAACTTAGTCAGACAGTGACGGCAGAGTCCTAGTATTGTAATATCGAGTTGATGTCCGCGAATCTGCGACGGATGAGGTCGGCGGTGGTGAACAGAAGCTGTTTTTCTCTGTTCCGGAGTAACGCTAGTCCTCACACTTCAAATCTCACCAGATGAAAACTGACGCAATAATGCTTTGAGGTTTTCACTCATTTCCCTCATTTTTCAGACCATTCCCTTAATGAATATCACTTTTCCCGAGCTCCAGATGCAAACCTGCGATAGCAGCAGATTAATGATCTGGAGCATCCTTAAATCGCCTTTCAAAAATTCGCAGATACTGGGTGCGTGACAAGAGGCACGCCGCCGGGCTGTGATTAGTCGATTCTTATGCGCGTCGCGGCTGCGGCCTTCACAGGTAGGACCAGTGCTGCGGGGAATGAACAAGTTTTCTATGCTTACGTGGAACACATGGATGCCATCGAAACCCACAAGCTGTAAGGAAGTGGTTACCTATGTCATTCTGCGTTAAATTCCAAGGAGCAACTTGGATAAGAGAAGCGCACCCGTGCGGCGCGGTCGCGTCGCGGCGTGCGTCTTGACCGCCACCCGCAGATTCTTTCGATCTCAGTTTTCAATGTAAAGGGCTACAATTTTCACTGGATTGTTGGGAAATGTGCCTGGAAATGAACGGATGTGAAATTGATAAGCAGCGTGTTTGAACCGATTGATATACCGTGTTTGAACCGATTGATAACATTTTGAACTGAAGTGTCCATTTCAGCAATTAATTTCGCGCCAATATGATAGTTTCCCCATTTTCCTCCGTGTTATTCAGCACCCCCTGAATGTACATTGGTATTAGCGCATTTACGTTTTTCTCCACATTTCATGAGCTTAGTTTTTTTTTTTGCTGAACAAACTTGTTCTGCCACAGATTCTGGTTTGTTGTTGTTTGAACCTAGGGCGGTCTTTGAAACACATGGTTGACACTATTTCTTGTTATTTTCAAAGTAAAGAGCACTGTATTCAGGTACCTCAGAAGTCCTTGTGCAAGCATAGTCGTCCCGTAAAACATGAATTATCGTATTATATTATATTTCCAGCCAGTTGCCTCCGCTATGCGGCGTCAACTGGCTGGCCCCTGGCTGGTGTATAAACAGAGCCAAAATGACCACTTTCCTAGCCAGGATTTTCTGCCAGATCTTATCCTTGAAGGAGTACATGTTTGCCAAAAATTCACTCTGAAAGAACCATAAGCTGCGTTCACTACTTCGCTTCTCCACAATTCCTACATGGTGGCCCATAGGGATACTGACAATGAGTGGTATTTCATCTACGATGTGTCCATCTCTAAAATCATCCTTCAGCAGTGATACCTCAACCGCCAATTTGCCTCATTCTCTTCTCCTATTCATTTCCTATTCTGGTTGCACGTTCCCCCTGAAAATTCCGTTCTTGCGAAAAATTCGAATTTGATGGTGACGTGCGAAATACTTGTCATAATCGTGTTTGGCTTACTAAGGAGCCCTGCCGAACATTTTCTCATTTATCCTTGAAAATCAATAAAATCGATTAGATCAATGAATCAAGTCGCGAAGAGCAAGCTGGATTCCGGCCCGGCCGAGGATGTTGCGATCAAATATTCACACTCCAACAAGTAATGGAAGAGCGCATACGATGCGGAAAGCGTCTTATAATAGTGTTCATGGATTTTGCTGCTGCTTTTGACAGTGTATACCACCCAGCTCTATGGAGCACATCGGAGGCCGAAGGAATTCCAGGAAAAATTATAAGGCTTCTGCAAAACACCTATGACGATTCCAAATGCAAAGTTCGAGTGAGAGGAGGCATGTCGGAAAGTTTCACTGTGTCCACGGGAGTCAGACAAGGATGTGTCATATCACCATTGCTCTTCAACACTGTCATCGATGCTATCATGAGAAGGGTCTTCAGAAAGAGAGCTGGCGTCGAATGTGGACAGCAACAATTTGTTACGGATCTGATGTACGCAGATGACGTAGCAATATTCGCGAATGATGAAGCTGAAGCCACGAGCATCCTTAATGACATCAGCGTGACTGCGCAGCCATACGGCCTAATCATAAACGCAGAAAAGACTAAGATCCTCACAACGGATGGAGCTCCAGTGATAGTGCATCTAAATGAGGCAGAGTTGGAACAACTGTTGTACGGAGCGGAATCCTGGACAATTCTTCTTTCGGATGCACAA
>KN726237.1:25840-38938 GCA_000816745.1 Ancylostoma duodenale
TCTAAACGAGGTAGAGTTGGAACAAGTACAGAACTTCAAATATCTTGGATCAATAGTGCAGGAAAAGAAGATTGCGTCATCAGTGGAGATTCTTAGTCGTATCGGAACTGCGTCCGCTGCATTTAGATCACTCGCCTGGTGTTTATGGCGCAAAACGAATGTCTCCACCTCCACGAAAATGAGGATATTCAGGGCACTAATACTACCGATACTGTTGTACGGAGCGGAATCCTGGATAATTCTTCATTCGGATGCACAAAAGCTGGAAACATTTCAAATGCGATGTATTCGACGAATTCTTGGTATCACTCCACGAGATCGAGTCCGGAATGAAGAAATTAGAAAGAGATGCTGTGATCAGCCTACCATCGCTGCTGAAATTAGGAAGAGAAGATTGGAATGGTTTGGCCACTTGTGCAGAATGGAGCCTTCGCGCTTGCCACACAGACTGCTGTGGAGGATGCGCCCGACGGGATGGAAGATCCAACGAAAAGCCCCTAAGAAAACCTGGCTGAAGCAAGTAGAAAAAGATCTACGAGGGCGGTTTGAAAAGTTTCCGGAATGACCATGAAAACAAAACAAATCGGATCCAACCAATATTTCATCTATTAGGGCAATCCTCTCGAAGCTCAGCAAGCGTGGTCCGGTTTGTTTTCAATTTTCCATTCTCCACTTAAAATGGAATCTTTTGAAGTACTCAGAATAACCGGGTGAAGCCCGATTAACTAGTCGCTTGATCGGAATCTCTTCCTACACGGGGTGAACCCAAGTTTGAAAGATAGGGAGAAGTACGAGGAAGCCAATGCAAAATCATCATTGAGTGAGGTCTAATTTGGATTTCATTATTACAAGTCTTTTGATAGGCCATAGCACTTGCTTGAGCAGTCATGCTGACATGAAGGGGCAAATCTTCTTTCTCGGTCAAACTCGCGCGTGTTGCTCGGATTATTACATCACAAGCTTTGTAATATATCGGCTAATATTCGGTTGCAGTAGCTTTCCCACCAATCCCTTGGAACTCCCAAAATAGACGCCGTCTCCACTTCGCCTCAGTGAATGGTACTTTTTTCTTCAGGAGTCGTTCTTCGAGTCTAACATACTGTTTTTACTGCATCTCCTGTGACCACAGTGTAGCGCTTAATCTAATCTTTAAAATGGATCACAATTTTGGGTTGCAGTGCCATTAAAGCGTTTAAAATAATGTGGTAACCTCCACGTTGAACTGAGTTCCTACCCAGGATCGAGCAAATGCGGCACTCATTTTTACAAACGTTTTTTCAAAACTAGTTCGTCAAGGAAAATGGAATTTAATCACCCGTAACACATGCGCTAGACTTCCTTATTTAGTGTGCATTTTAACTCCCCCCTGTTAAAACCTTGTAAACGATTTTTCTCAAATTTTCCGATGTGGTCACCTTTTCTTGGAAATTTGCACTATGCTTTTCGTTTGATCGCCTACAGCTAAGCTCGGTTTTCGAAACCCAGAAACTATAGCTGGAAAATAAAGTTGGAGATCCTCCCAAAATTAGCACCAAACTGGTAATTGGTTTACTTGCGGTTTTCCCTTCAGGTAGAAAAAAACTAATAACTACCTAATCTTAGCATCTGTCTGTAACCAAGTGCACTCGAAGTTGCTTGACTTGATCCACTTGTTAAAGAAAGAGTCCTTGTCAGATCGAGTTGATATTTACAGTCAATCCATTTCAAGGACTAGCCAAGAGAATTGCATGCTTTGAAAAAGAACAACTCTCTGGTAGTCATTCCGGAAACTTTTCAAACAGCCCTCGTATTGTTTTCCAGACTGAACTTGCAGCAAGCCAAGATTCTGGCAATGGACAGACGTCGCTGGAAAACAATAACGAAATGCTTGCAATGTCCTGTGGCACCTACAGCAGCGTCACCTATGTGCGCGAGCTAAGGAGGATAAGTAAGTAAGTAAGATCAATGAATCGACATTTGTGGGCAAAATGGTTGTCATATTCATGTTCAGCATATAGGAGAACCCCATAAACATGTTTTCCGCGACCCTTGAGCAAAAATGATGAAAAATCAATAAAGTCGATACAATCGATATTTTCGTGCAAAGTGATTGTCATGCCTGTGTTCATTGTATTAGAGAACCCCAATAGACATGTCTACACCGAACCCTATGCAAAGATTATCGAATTTTCCTGTTTTGGAGAACACCTGCACACCCGCGCTAGATACGGCGCGCCATAACAACCTATTGCGCACGCACGCTTTCAGTCACAAATTTTCTGGAATATGTAATAGTGATGATGATTAGGTGTGATTTGTTCGTAAATTTTCTAGAATATATACTAGTGATGATGAATAGGTGTGATTTGTTTGTAGCTCAGTTGCGAATATAAATGCTTTTCTAACTTCACTGATTGACCCAGTCTCTACAATCTTGGAAAAGTGGAAGTGTGGCGCCGACTCAGGCGCACAGGTGGTTGGCATTCCAATTTATCTCAAGACTTCTTTAAATCTTTGAAAAATAGTAAAAAAAACTAAAAGGTTGAAAAGCACTGAGACTCCAGAATCTGGCCAACTGTGATATTTTTGAAGATGGATGTAGGGTAGTGAGCCGCGAATGCTTATTCCCATCTGCGCCAGACTATACTACATGCTCAGAAGAATGAGAAAACAAGTTACTCACAAAAAAAGCAAGGCTGAAGCAGCAATACGAGGGAAGAGACTAAGGGTTGTAGTGCGATTACGCATTGTGCGAAAAGTGTCGAGCACTGGACCGACGAAAAGTACGGTGATATCCGACCCATTTTGGAAATTTTCTAGATCTTCTGGTTCTATGTAGTAAGTCACGAATTTGGAGAAATTAGAGGTTTTTCAAACATTGAAACGTTGTGGTCGGGAGACGAGGTCAAATGTTTGCGTGGCTGAATTCACGTCTTAATTACCAGTAGATTTCGGATTTCTCTTGGAAATAAAAGCAATATTTATGTTTGCATTGAAGCCACAGGTAGATAAGGTTTGTCAGTTTTTCAATCTTCCTTCTCTCTATGTTTTTCGATGATGAATTACTCTTGCCTGGAGTCTTTTGCGACACCCTGTAACGCCGTTTTTGTTATTTGTTCGCTGGTTTCCACTGCAACAAGTTGATCAACCATCTGGGTGGGATTTCTTCAAGAAGCGTTCCCCTGTTCTGAGACTGATCAATTCATTAACTCAAAACCAACAGAAATCAACATTTATCACTGAAGACAAGTAGAAATTTTGTGTGCACGTGGAACTGCGTGTTGGCTGGTTCAACAGCGTTGGGCGGATGTTGACGCGGTTAAGGGGATAGACTCGTAGTAGCTTAAGAATGATGGAGATCATAGAACACGATTTCTTTTCACTTCTGTCCGTTCATATCGAGGGAACTATTCTTGTTGTTGTTGCTCTAGAGCCTCGACGAGTTGGGCGATTTCTTCGTCCTGAAACAAACCCGAACTCGTTGTATAGAAACATTGCTTGACTTTGATTTTACGAGGAATTAGTTAATGAAGCGATCTTCGGTGAGTTCCTCCCATCCCTTTCTCCTCTCCTGTTCTGAACTTCGTAATAATTCTAAAAGCGGAAACATTACTCAGGGTCGTGCCACAGTATTTTTAATACGTAATAGTTCGTAGGAATTTCATGAAAGCACAGACTGGAAATAAATTAAAATTAGCCTGGTTATACTATATCGTGAGGGAAGATGGCTCGGCTGTTGTACGATTAGTTTATTCAAAATTTTTGCTATTCTAATTGAGCATGAATTTAGGTGTGGAAAGAGAGCAGGTGACCCTAAAAAGTGGGAAAAGTTGTTTAAATGCCAATGACAAAACAACGGTGTGGCATCATTCATACGGTTGCGGGACATTTAATACCCAACTTGATAAAGGGTGTGGCAGGCCATGTTCAAGCAGCAGGCAGTACAAATAATGGACGAATACAAAACATTTGACCAGATAATTCCATTCAAACAAGCTTGAAGCTTCCAGCAGGACAGGGTCGATCGAATCAAAAGCCCTGCAGCAGAACAAGTTCTGATTGAGGCCGTCTGTCGATTTTTTGCTGCAGTCCTACTGCATCGATTAAGCTTAGCAGTCTTTGAGCAAGTTGGTCTGAATGGGATGAGCAATCCTCTACAGTTTTAGGATAACCGTAGAGCTCTTCTGAGCCTTTTCCAGAACCTGAAACCTTTCGCCTGAACAGTTGGATTGTTTTCCAACGTTGCTGCATACAGAGAATGCTAAGAAGGACTACTACTTGTGCCCTCCGCGATTGGTCAAAAATGGGGCTGGGTATTGGATGTCCGTAGACGCATTCCTATTACTACCACACTCACTGGACTTCATGGGAGTATCACAGCGATGTCAGTACTTCATGTATTCACAGATTACGCGGGGAGGGGGGATAAAGTAGAGACAATAAGTTATTGCACATCGTTTGCTGGCTTATTTCTCTTCTCTAAAAATTTTTCAGCGCAAGAGTGCAAATTTTTGATGCTGCGAAGTGCACTACTGATCGCATTTTTCGAGCAAAACAGCGAACAATCCAGCTTCTGGTAACGGTTTTAAGCGACGTAAAGCACTCTCTCGTGTTACTAATGACAATTACAAGACTACTATGGAAATCCGCACTGAATCGGTGTTAATGAGAGCAGAGAACGAGGCTGTTCCAGACGTTGCTTGGATGAGATAACCAAACCCCATATTACGAGAAATACAGTTGGCTTATAACCAGGCCTATTTTTGAACTTACAAGTCCGTTCCGTAGCCTGATTAATTTAGTTGTGAGATCACATCCATTCACTGACTGCTGTCCTGTCTTCTAGTGGAAGAGTTCTCAACAGGAAATTTGGTAAAAGTTGGCTATCACTGGAAGAATGAAGTAGCCGTACTTTCATTCTCCCCTACATCTTACCACCCGTATTCATGAGAAGCCGCAGGTACCGTTAGAAAAAGAAGACTCCGCGTTCTAAGAATTATCCAAGCAGTAAGAAAAAATAGGTCGATACTACTGCGATCGCCATTGCAGACAAAGTCCACCCTGGTGCACTCCCTGAGCTAACGGACTGTACAGTGTATTAACGGATTAATTTCAAAATGTTAATGGTAAGAGCATAAAATAAAATAGATAAGAAAAAAACTGGATTGTGAAACATTGTTCGATTCCACAAGTGGCTTATTACTAAGGCGTGAGTGAGTTTCTCTCAACCTTTTTTGCTCTCCCTTTCTAAACTGCTCATTAATTCATAACTATAAATTTAGCTTATATTATAATCAGTAAATTCAACCAATTTGGGTGTTAAAAGAGTGCAGTTTGACCCTAGAAAGTGGGAAAAGTTGTACAATAACCTATGCAGCTCCCCCTCCCCCCACTCTTATCTGTAGAGTAGTGAGAGGCTCTACTAGTACAGATTAACAGGTATCAACGTGGGTGAAAGAGTGATGCGGCGCGGCCTCCCACTGTCAGCGGTGCATAGCGATTGACCGTCACTGTAGACCTATTGTCGTCTATGCCTACAGCTTCATGAGTTCATATAAGGCAAGATCCCTTCCATATTTATTTACTCATTCATCAGTTTATTTACCTGACTGCACTCAATGGTGCTTCAATAACAGAAAAAAAATGCCACGGAAACTCAGAACTGAGAACACGAAAACAGGTTCTCGTATGTTCCTGCAACAACGACTTTTTTGGCACGGATTTTTTTTCGCATCCGTTCAGTTTTCGGGAAATATACACTTAAATAATTTTTGTTCATATCAGGCATTTTATAGAGGCGGCGCGAATCTCACAATTTTCCTTTTGAAAACCACTCAACGAGCTCACTAAGTGCGCAACACGACCATTCCGAACTTTGTCCTGATATGGCTATGATATCGTTGACAGCAATAAAGCATGCAGCACGAAACATATGATTGAAATGTTGTCAAAGGCGCCGAACTGGCGACGGCTCACTGTTAATTGTGGGAAAAAACGAGTCTCGCCATTATTTTACATGCATTTTGTTTACAAAGTGGTCGCCTTGAGTGATGTCCTTTGAGCTCTGGTCTTTGAACTCGTCCTTTTCCACGTTCTATACTCACCGTTGGCTGCTCTGCGATGAGAGGTTTCAGAGTAAAGTCGACGACCATGGCGCTATCGCGGACAGTGTTCGTTACGGTTACCTGAACGCCAAAGCCATTAATGTCCCGATTGCGATACTGTAAAACTGAGCGTACATTACGCGCCGCTGGCTCGTAACCTTCGGCATGGACGAGGACTTCGTATTTTCCTGCAGGTAGGATACGATAGTAGTCTCCGAGTAGCCCTACAAAGTGAAAAATAATCTGTACTATGCAACAATCATAATTATATGAAACAATGCAAGAAGTAGGGCTGGAATAATTTTGAAAATACCCTTCACAGCATTATATGTAGCAACATATATCAACCTACAGGAAGTGACTGGGTGGCGGATTGGGAGCTTATCGGTGCCATTACGAATCCAGACGACAGCCCCTTCGATTGGCTCTCCAGTAACGGCATCGCTTACCAAGCCTTTGATCCCTGAGTGTACCTGGAATTGTTTTTAACCAAGGACAGAACCAGAAAACAAACTATCGGCTCCGTAACCGGAATTATCAGGACATGACGAGTGGTTCCGTAGAAATCTTTAAAGATCGAACATATTGATTGTGCTTTTCGTTGTTCTTGAGTTTTCATGCCCTTTTATTGTCGAGCTTTCTCAGACATTCGGGCGTTTGGAGCGCCGGCCTACACCGTTTCTCACGGCATGACACCTGCGGGACAAGCAAAATTGGGCGTAGTTGGCGTGCCTATTCCGCCGTTAGTTGCGCCTTATCCTGCATTTGACCTGCCATGACCCTGCTATCGGGGTAGCAGGATTAAGGCAGGTCATGTTCTATTGCAACCGGTGACTACAAAAATAGTGCAAAAATGAGTTCGCCGGACACGTATTATATTAGGGTGGTAAGAAAGTCTTGAGCCGATTTTTTTGAAAGTTCCAGAACTTTTGATTATTGATTGGTGCCCATGACCTACCATGTGGCAGTTGTAGTCCAAACCCGGGGCCTCTCCGTAATAGGCATATATAGCCAAATTGCCTTCCCTAACTTTAATTACGACGTCAAATCCACAAGAGGTCCTCCTAGCCAAGATCAGTTTTTCCTGAATTGCCCACACCGAAAGGAGTTTCTGGAATAGCTAATTATTGGAGATGAGAGTTGAGACCTCTACGGTTCTAAAACGCGTCGTGCCATGTGGCTCCGTCGAGGAGAAGATCCGCCAAATCGCACCCCCACACAAACGAGTGTTTCCTTTGCTAATTCTGGAATTCGCTAGGAATGTAGTATTACGAACTGCTCCAGCAAACACACACAGTCATCGGTAACACTTACGCCAATCAGCTCCAGAAAGTCGCGGATGCTGTTGGAGAAAAACGGCCGAGACGAGTTTCTTCTGCACCTACTCCATGATGACGCTAGGCCCCAAATAGCCAAAGAGACAAGTGAAAAATTGGAGGAGCTGGGCTGGGTAACGGTTCCACAACTACCCTATTCTCTGCCCCCTCCGACTACCACTTATTTTGCTCCTTCAAGGCATTTCAAGCTAAGAAAAAAATTCACCAAATTTGACCATGTTGAAAGAAAGGTCAGCGATTTCCTCAGCTCCCAGTCTTCCCAGTTCTGGGAGAAGGGGAGCGCTGATCTGCCCATTAGGTGGGGCATTGCAGTGACTAACTATGGTTATTATATTGTTGAGGAAATCCCACTGTGTGCTGAGTAATAAAAGAAAGCACAAAAAAAGTCTAAAACGGCTCAAGACTTTCTTACCACCCTAATACTTGGGACTGAATAAAAACCGAATAATTTTGTTACTTTAATTAACAATTTAGGAAACACTTTAAACATCCAAATATTCGAGAAGGAGGAAGCCCTAAAGCTCTTCCTCTCTCTCACACAGTAGTACAATGGTCTCTAATGTTGGAACATTCGAATCTTTCATTTATTCGAGATCGAATATTTTTGCTCTCGAATATCGAATATTCCGAATAAATGAAAAATGCGTTCTCATTCTCGAATATCTGGATGTTTAAATTATTCCTCAAATTGTTAATTAAAGTTACAAAATTATTTGGTTTTTATTCGGTCCCAAGTATAGCACGTATGTGCTCCCTGCGCCAGCGCTCAACGAACCGGACATCTGCGGCAAGGCGGATTTTCCTGCTCGCGCCGCGTCGGCACGCGATCGCATCCCACGCATCTTGTCTGGCCAAACGGTACGATGGGCCATAGTTTCAACCGGGCCTCAGTTGGCCAGACAAGTCCCGTGGGGCTCGTCTAGTATCCGCTACAGCGGAGACTAGACTAAGCTTTCACAGGCGTCTGCTGACTTATACATATGTGTACACTTCGGTTGCTACGTGGCAATGGGGAAAAAAAACAGGGTGCAGGAATACTTGCATATACGCTGCCTCATGAGCGCTCACAGCAGGTTTTCCTGCTCCATCCGCACCTTCAGCAACTATTTCTGCTCCATCCCCGAGTACCTATCGAAAGCCTGCATCGAACAAAAGTGGGCGGGTTCACTGGCGCTCCAAACGCCCGAATGTCTGAGTTCGTTGATCCTAATTCTACTGCAATATACTGAAGTTCCAAAACCGATGCCTGCAAGCCTAGGATGTGAAGAATGAACAAACAAGGTGTGCGGTGCCTAACTGTCGGATCGGCTCATCTGCCTGAGAGGGTGGGGAACAGGCATGTGCGGAAGTAAAATATCAAACCACGTAAAACGGAAAACGGAAGGCCCAAAATGGGCGAAAAACGGAAAGCGTAAAACGGAAAACAATTCTGGCCAAGCATAGGTTTGTGACCAAAAGTCTTCCTCAACATTGGATTTTCTAGATATCTTCTTGATGAGCATGAGTGGTGACCCTCTCGAGTAACTGAGTAACTTCACATCTACTGATGGTACATGTTTCAAACGCCGAGAATATACGTAAGTAAATCAAGGAGTATTCATCCTTCAACTAGTTACAAAAGATTATCAGAGTTATATAGGGTGGCTGAAAAAATATTTGTGCGTTTTCTAAAATCGATAAATATCTGACGTTAATTCATAGCTAGAGGAAATAAGGTCCAGGATTATGGCTTCCTAGAAGCAAAATAACTCGAATAGATTTTTCCATTTTTCCAGCAGGACTTACTTCCTGCACATGGAGAAAATCGACATTGACTCCATTGAACGCCCATGTACCTGGGTTATCTTTAACAAATGATGAAAGGTCTTGAGACATTCCCTATTGTGGCCCACACAACTGCTCTGTTTGGACCTTAATCGTAGGGATGTTAGCAAGCAACAAAATCTCCCTTTTAGACACCCTCAACCTACAGAGATGTGGGCGAATGTGGTTAGGGTAAGTGCGGCGCGCCGGCGTTTTTGCGGTCGCTCGTTTGACGCTTGCACAAAGATAAATTGTGGACATTTTGAGCAACTCAATTATATCCTGTTACTTGAAGTGTTTTTGATTCATCGGTTAGAAAAAATTAGATTAAGAGCGTTTATTTTCGGAAACAGAGTTTTTGCGCGCCAATGCTTTCCAGCCACCGTGTATAATCAATAGGCCTCTTTCTCACTTAATGTCTAAGTAGAAGAGGAGGTGTCAAGTGTGAAAAATGCGGGTTTTTTTTGCTTTACTTTGGAAAGTGCGGCTTTTTGCTTTGTTTTTGTTTTCAATTGCACTCAATTGATACATTGTGCATTACGCGGCTGAGATAACGTGACTCTCTCGTCGATAAACTGGCTAAAGGGTCGTAGCCTACGACGCGTAGGCAACTTGCTGCGAGTTTTTAGGTAAACTGGTCGGCAACTTGTTTCTGATCTTCCTTGTCGACAACTTGTTTTTGGGTGGCATGATGACGTCAAACTTGTTAACAACGATTTGCTAGTTAAAAGATTGTTTGCAAGCTGTATCGGACGAAACTTGGCCGACAACTTGTTTTTGGGGTTGTATTTAGAACAGTGCGAGGACAAGCAAAGCCTAGACGGGACAGTTACATTGCGGCTGAAACAAAAAACTCAAGCGAAATAGTTCTGATTTCGTAAATGGCATTTAAGCGTCAAAAAAAAAACCTCACACACACTGCGGATCTAAGCACGTGAACTCTCTTTACGATAGGGAAATGCGTCGAAAACAACGATCCCCCCCTCCATAAGTTTCCGGGATTTTCCGTTTTCCGGGCCAAAAACCCGTAAAACATGGAACGGAAAACGGAAAGCGTAAAACGGAAAACGGAAAATTCTGCACACCCCTGGTGGGGAAGCGTTTTGAAAAACAAGCCCCAAGCTCCCGATTTTTTAGGGTTTCTTTTCAAAGATGGGGGATGATTAACTACACGTATCCTAGAAAATTCCATTAAATGCAGAAAATCCAAAAACTCATCTGGACATTGTCGAGGGAATCCTAGAACTACTACGATTGATAGAACTATAGACTCACGGCGAACATGTACTCCATCAGAGCTTTCTTGTTGTCTTCCCAGAGCTGCGGTAGTTGTTCTCCTTCAGGCATCTGTAATCATGAGCAATGTGCGCCCTCTTCTCTTTCTCTCTTCTCTTCTCTCTTTTTAACAAAGTTAATGTGGGTATTGTAATTCAATACACTGACATTCGAAAACACTCACTGCAACTCATACCTTCTCGCAGCCGAGCTCCAATGTAAGTTCCATGGCATTGGTGGCGAGGTAGTTGAAATCTTGCATCCCACCGGACACGGAGTACCATTTTGCTCCATTTGTGATACCTCCTATGAGATGTTGCTAAGCCATAGACGCATTTTTTGTTTTTCATCCAATATCAAGAAGGAAATGAGTACGCTTCAGAATGTGGAAAACCTTAGATTAGGACCAGCCTCGACTTTTAAAGCGGAATTCAATTCCAAACTTGTGAGTAATCTCTAAAAGTAGTAGTAATCTCTGTACCACTTGGTGGTAACACTTACCTTGTCTGGCAAAGGCGTCCTTAGTTGTGCCGTCGCATGGAGGATGGTCATTTTTCGCCATGTGAGCATGATTGCTGGCGTACTTCTGCGCTAGCCATCTGAACACATTGGATAATGAAGTTGTCTGTACCAGTATTATTCCTTTCCATTTATTTGACTTACAATTGCACTTTTTGTTAAGAATTTAACCAGCTCATGGCACCTTAAGATAGGTGTTTAAGTTAGCAGCTGACAAAGGAAGTTCAAGAACTTAAGCTGCTAATCCAAGACGACACCTATATGCTTAGAGAGCCTGTTCAAAATGAAGTTGCAGCCTCTATTTGCAATTTGCTAGGTGGTCTACAAAAGCTCAGAAAAACATGCAAAACGGATGCACATACTATGAATGAATTGATCCCGTGAGCACGTACAAGAAATGGAAAAGAGTTACCTTTGCGCCACAACCAACTGGTGCTATTGACCAGTACTCCTGCATTCGTACAGCCTTATTCTACGATTTAGCGTAAAACGGGCGTAGCTCCCATGGAGGCAAGACCAGGCATGTGCGGAAGTAAAATTTTAAATCCCGTAAAACGTAAAACGGAAAACGGAAGGCCAAAAATGGGCGGAAAATGGAAAGCGTAGAACGGAGAACGGGAAATTTTGCGCAAGCATAGGTTTGTGACCAAAAGTCCTCTTCAACATTGAATTTAGTAAGCATCTTCTTGATGAGCATGAGTGGTGACTCTTTCAAGTAATTGAGTAACTTAATTTCTGCTTATGGTACTTACTTCAAACACATAGAATATGCGGGTGACCCAAAAGTTCTTGGCCGGCGTTCAAGAGCTGCGAAAACTATATGATAACCAATGATAGTCAATTTGAGGGATTGATTAATCAGGACCACTACAAACAAAACTGCCTTATTCAGATCTCAGGAACCTGTTTCTTACTGGTGCAGCAGAGGCGAAAATGTTCCAAAGCGGAATTGCTTCTGGACGTTTATATATCGTCCAAACTTTTCCCCTAGATGCCCTCCAAAGAATGTCCACAGGGAGGCAGTCGTGATGTGAATCCTAGCAGGACACTTTCTTCGAGAAACGCTGGACTGCATGGTCAACGAGATTAAACATAGGTTGTGAGAGGGCTGAAGACGAAGTGGGTATGCTGATTGTGAGCAAGCATCCAACTTTGAAGCCAGCTCTGAGGTACGAAACGAATATCCTTCCTGGTAGAACATTCAACGCATCGATCCAGAATAATTTCAAAAACATTGTTAGCAACTAATCCCCTGAAGACATCATGACATGAGTCCACCCTCGGAACTTCGCTCCTATTCGATAAGCGATTCGATAAACTAGCGAGAGTGCCGTTCTGTTCATGTCGCTCTTCTCTTCACCATCCGCCATAATGGGCATCCTCAGCAATTCTATACGATTTGTTTTCTAATGTTAAGGGACATTTATGCTGCAATTGGTTTTTCTCTTTAGCAGATCTTCTCACTGAAAATCTCAGAATACTTTCGTAGGATGTTATGGTGACGTGCAAACGTCCATGGGCGACTCCGCCAGGGGATGTTTCCGGCTCTGCCATACCAACAAAAAAGGGGTTTCGGAGGTCGAATCAAAAGCTGTTATTCTGGAAGCACTCTTGGTAAATCACCCTCCTAGTTTGAACACGATCGCATTTTTCATTCCGGGTCAAGAACCCGTAAAACGTAAAACGTAAAACGGAAGGCCAAAAATGGGCGAAAAACGGAAGGCGTAAAACGGAAAACGGAAAATTCCGCACACCCCTGGGCAAGACCCAGGAAGGGTGAAAATAGATTCTAAACCAGCGTCGTGAGCTGCACAAGGCAGCATACACCAGTCCGGGCCAAGTCACAATTCCATAGTAATTATAGAATATCCTGCCCTGGCCAGCAAATTTGGGAATCATTCACATAGGATTCTGAGCTTCTGTAAACCACTTAGCAAATTTCTAGGACATATAGGCCATAACATCATGTTTGACAGGCTTTACGTAAACATGTCTTGTCATGGACATAGGTGGAATACCCTGAGTATCGTGCTCACCCAACCTTAACTTTTAGCCGAGCCAGGGGGGAACCTTCATTTGGG
>KN726237.1:39166-66680 GCA_000816745.1 Ancylostoma duodenale
AGAGATGTTTGGAGCAGACCCCCTACCTGAGTCGATATTGGCGTGGGAAAATTCAGAAAAATAGGTGCATGGCAGGGTTGGGTCCGCGCCGCGGCCCGCCACGCGTCAGGTATTGATTACCATTCAATTGCGCGTTTGTCTGGCATGTGGGGAGGATTTTCTCTATCGAACTCTATACAGCACTCCTATATTCGATTGCTCCTATCTCCCGCCAATTTTTCCAAACATCCGGAATTTTGAACTTTTAATCGATTTTTTCAGGCTTGGTTGAAAACCGTTGTTCATCGGCGCGGTTGTCTGTATAATCAGCTCACCTTGCTGCGTCGACTAGTATAGGATTCGGAGCTGGAATTTGCGTGAGAAGTTCTGCTGGCCGTTAGGTGAGCACGCTATAACGGGCGTGCTCACCTAACCTGGCGAAATAGTGCACTGAAGGTGGAGACGAAGAGACCTCAGGTGAGTACACCCGTTATAGCGTGCTCACCTAACGGGCGGCAGAGCTCCCCACACAATTTTCAGCTCCGAGTCCTATACTATTCGACGTAGCATCGTACCTTGATTACGCAGACAACCGCGCCGATGAAAATCGATTTCAACCAAGCCTGAAAAAATCGGTTAAAGGTTCAAAATCCCGAATGTTTGGAAAAATTGGCGGGAGGTAGGAGCAACCGAATATAGGAGTGTTGTACACGGTCCGATAGAAAAAATCCTCCCCACATGCCCGACAAAAGCGCCATTGGATGGAATTCAACATCTGACGCGTGGCAGGCCGCGGCGCGGACCCAACCCTGCCATGCACCTATTTTTTCCGGATTTTCCCACGCCAATATCGAGTCAGGTAAAGGGTCTGCTCCAAATCCCTCTACAGCTTTTAACTTAACTGTTACTGCTTATTACCATACCGCATACCATAGATCCGTGGAGCGCACCCCTGTTTTCCTGAAATTTCGTCCCAGAAATCGGAAAAAATTAAAATTTTTAAACTTCATTTCTCTCCTCCTTTTTTCATATCCACTACAACTTTCGTACATATTCGCACTGCTGTGTCTCCTCTATCCTACCTTAGCCAAGCTTCGACTCAGCTCTTCTATGTCCTGAGAAGTGTTGGGCGGAAAATCCGAAAAATCTGTGATTTTCGCGAGAAAATTTTCCAGTCAGTTTTCCGACCAGCGTTCAATTTCAGATATTTTTGCCTAGTACTCTTTCTCTAGTATCCATGTGTGAACGCCCACAATTTGGCAGTTAACCTTCACTTTTGGGCCTCCGATTTTCACGTTCAACCTTCATTTAGACCCATGCTCACCACTATTCCAGCTATGGTCATGGATTAGCAGCTTTTCTTCGTACACTTCTCCTGTGAGAATTGCAACTTTTCTAGATGAAGGTGCAACTTTTCTAGATGAAGCTCACCTAAACGTGCCGTCGTCGGGAGAGGCAGAGTACTGGCTGACACCCTCCTGATGGGTAGAGTCAAATGGATAGTTGGCAACGAGGTCACCTTCGTGGAGATTGGCTGACAACACGAATGGCAACGAAAGCGTCCACTGGCCGACTGCTACAGTTTCCGGTTGACGCTGAAAGATTAATCATGAATGAACTCGCTATTAATTATATTAAGATGTCGCGAAATCGATGTCGGATTTCGAGCGTTGACGTTGATTGAAGGTAGATCGGCTTAAGCGCAATCTCACTAATCCAATTAGTAACCGTTTGAGTTAGCATACTTACGCTATTTTCCATTTATCCTATTCATTTCATCAGAGATGATTTTGGACTTTGAAACAGTTGAAGTTCGTGGTATTTTGAGCAGAAATATTATCCATCATAACCAACACGTTTACGGCAGCTCAAAACGCAGCATTTGATGTCCGAGAACCACATGGTTTTCGTTGATCTTCTTAATCAGGTTGCGCAGTCTAGTGGGTATCGTTGCAGCATGTACTCGCAGCGCATCTTCGACTACCGCAATACCAGTGTTTGCCCAAGGATGAAAAATCAAAATCCTCTTTAGCCTTCCGTTCATTTCAGGCAAAATGAGTATTTAGGTGCGCGCATGCTTAGACAGGGTGGAACTTCAAAATTCTGTTACAGTTGTAGACATCCCATCCAGAGGCCTCAAAGAGCAGCTCACTATCATATAACACCATGACAACGTTTAGACACACAAGAGTTGTAGCCCTTCAAAAATTTGCAAGAATTTTATCCTCAGGGTGGTACAATGTATCAAGGCCCCGGTAACAGGAGGCAGTTCCACCTGCGGAGGATACCGTAACTCAAAAATTTATGCCAAAATGGCGAAGAAACTGGGTGTTCTTGACGTATGCCAATGAGCCTTTTCCGTCAAATCTCGCGTAAAGCAAAGCGGGTTATGGATTCGTCCATGGGACTACCTGAGGGGGAAACGGACATTCTGCACCCTCTATAATTAGGGCTGTGGCTGCAGGATGGGGGCGGTCGTATGGCGCGATTCTTTGGGTGGCACTATAGGCAGACGGGATCATCCGAAGAATCGCGCCATACGAGCTACACCCCTGCAGGATGGGTGAGGAGCGCTGGGACTGGTTAACTGCTGCTAGCATTTCGTTAACGAGGGGTCACGCGCAGGGGTGTGCGGAATTTTCCGTTTTCCGTTTTACGCCTTTCGTTTTCCGCCCATTTTTGGCCTTCCGTTTTCCGTTTTGCGGGTTTTTCGCCCGGAAAACGGGAAATCTCGGAAAATTATGGAGGGACGGGGGGTCATTGTTTTTGACGAATTTCCCTATCGTGAAGAGAGTTCACGTGTTTTGACGCGCAGTGTGTGAGTTCTTTGACGCTCAAAGGCCATTTACAAAATCCGAACTATTTCGCTTGAGTTTTTTTGTTTCAGCTGCAATGTAACTGTCCCGTCGCGGCTTTGATCGTGCTCGCACTCTTCTAGATACAACCCCAAAAACAAGTTGTCGGCCAAGCTTTGTCCGATACACCTTGCAAACAATCTTTTAACTAGCAAATCGTTGTTAACGAGTTTGACGTTATCATCCACCCAAAAACAAGTTGTCGACGTGGAAGATCAGAAACAAGTTGCCGACTAGTTTACTTAAAAACAACTTGCAGCAAGTTGCCTACAATCCAGTTTACCGACGAGAGTGAGTCATGTTCTCTCAGCAGCGTAATTTACAATGTATCAATTGAGTACAACAGAAAACAAAAACAAAACAAAGAAGCCGCACTTTCCAAAGTAAAGCAAAAAAAAACCGCATTTTCCACACTTGACGCCTCGTCATCTACTCAAACATTCAGTGAGAAAGATGCCCATTGATTATATAGGGTGGCTGAAAAGCACTGGCGCGCGCAAAAACTCTGTTTTCGAGAATATGCGCTCTCAGTCTAATTTTTCTAACCGATGAATCAAAAACACTTCAGTAACAGAATATGGTTGAGTTGCTCAGAATGTCCACAATTTGTCTTTGTGCAAGCTTCAAACGAGCCACCCCAAAAACGCCGGCGCGCCGCACGTTACCCTAACCACATTCGCCCACATCTCTGTAGGTTGAGGGTGTGTAAAAGGGGGACTTTGTTGCTTGCTAACATCCCTACGAATAAAGCTCAAACAGAACAGTTGAGTGGCCACGATAGGGAATGTCTCGAGACCTTTCATCATTTGTTAGAGATAACCCAGGTACATGGGCGGTACAGGGTGGCGCATAATTACTGTCCCATCATTGCGCGAGAGTGAAATTCGATCTACCTCATCGACTTGAATCTGTTTTTGCTATTGTTATGTTTGGCACATCATTTTGCACATATCTGCCACACATGATCTTGGTTTGTCTTCTTTTACAAGAAATGACAAATCACACCGTTCCGCAATTTTGGAGATGCATGGAAAACGACTGACACCTTCGGAAATATATCTTCGGCTCAAAGTGGAAAGCAAGCTGGTGTACCGGACGCTGAAACAAAGTACGACTGATGATCTTCCTAGAACCGGCCGTCCTGTCACGGTGATAACTGGCCGCATGAAAAAAAAAATGTGAAAAAACGTTCGGAGACAAATCCATGCCGCAGTATGAAAAAGATGGCAGCTGAGCTGAGCATCTCGAGGCGAAGCCTCCACAGAGTTGTTAAGGAGAAGCTTGGAATGCGAGCTTACAAGCTGCAAAAGTTGCGTGGTTCCAGTGAAAACCAAAGGACTGTTAGAGTGAAAAAATGCATAGCGCTACTTGAGAGGGTCGTTGGTGACGCCTACATGAGGACGATTTTCACGGATGAAAAACTATTCACAGTCGAGCAGGTGTACAATACCAAAATGATAGGGTGTACGCAGCGAGCAGTAGGGAAGCCTATGCAGCAGGCTGGATTGTATCACGCAACTTGCATCAAGCATCTGTGATGGTTTTTGCTGGAATGTCAGCGACCGGGCGTACCCCCTCGTTTTTGTGGAAAAAGACGTCAGGATGGACAAAAACGTGTATTCGGAGATATTGAATAACCACCTGCTTCCATGGGCCACCACGCACTACGAAAACGGCTACTGGATCTTGCAACAAGATGGAGCTCCTGCTCATCTCACTAAGTCCACCCAGTACTGGTGCCTAGCCAACCTGCCAGACGCCTCAGAATGGCCAGCCAATTCGCCTGACCTGAATGTCCTGGACTTCTCAATCTGGGCGATGCTGGAGCAGAAAGCCTGTCACAAAAGAAACACCAGCGTTCAGGTATCGAGGAGGTGTCTGGAGAAAGCCTGGAACGAAATCCCGCAAGATCACGTGCGCGCCGCGGTGGAGGAATATCTTAAGCTTCTGAAGACTGTCATCCGAACCAAAGGAGGCCACATCGAGTGATCTCTTGGTTTTTGCTTTCTTAGATGTTAATAAATAGTTGTTGAAGAGATCGTCTGAATTGGTTCGTTCATACTACTTTTATGCATTTTTTATTTTGGGACAGTAATTATGCGCCACCCTGTACATGGGCGTTCAATGGAGTCAGTGTCGATTTTCTCCATGTACAGGAACTAAGCCCTGCTGAAAAAATCTGTTGAAGGTATTTTGCTTCTAGGGGGCAATAATCTTGGACACTGTTTCCTCTAGCTATGAATTAACGTCAGATATCAATCGATTTCAGAAAACGCACCAATATTTTTCAGCCACCCTCTATAACTCTGATAATTTCTTGTAACTAGTTGAAGGATGAATACTCCTGGATCTACCTATATTCTCGGCGTATGAAACATGTACCATCAGTAGAAGTGAAGTTACTTAGTTACTTGAGAGAGTCACTCATGCTCAACAAGAAGATACCTAGAAAATCCAATGTTGAGGAATACTTGGTCGCAAACCTATGCTTGGCCAAAATGTTCCGTTTTCGGTCTCACACTTTCCGTTTTCCGCCCATTTTTGGCCTTTTGTTTTCCATTTACATTTTACGGGATTCAAAATTTTACTTCCGCACATGCATGGTAACGCGGCATTGCGATGAACGCGGCTAAGGCCCATGATCTGGACGAGCTGCATGGCCAATGTAAGTCGGATTACTAGTTCCTTTTCCAAGAGAAATATCAGTGGCCTCATGAGTTACTTCGGTGTTCCGAAGACTATGAAAGTATTGACCCAGTGTGAATTTCTTGTGCATTTCAGCTCATTGTGGAAGATTTATCTCCTGAACTTGAGCTGCTTCAACACAATTGGTTTTGCACACATTTTGTAAGGCATTACTCCATACACTCACTATTGCCGATGCATGTGACTACTGTATCCCGTAGATCAAAGCAAGCCTAATTGAACATGTTTACCTTCTACAAAGTAATGAGCAAAAACTGACGCAAAAATTTTATTGTGCAAAGGAAAACAAGTTTTAAAATTGTCTATTTTCACTGTCATGGCTAATTTCTTCTCTTATTGACTTTCATATAATAACATAACTATAATAACATAAATGTAATATAACAACCTCTCATGGCTAGCTTCGCGCCTTTATACCGCCCATCCTATTGCTCCGAGCAGGACATTGCCGCGCTTTAATGTGAAGGCTGCGACGCAATCGCCATAGCTAGCACTCGTTTCCGGCCGGCCGCTGCTCCTCTGAACTTTCTGCCCGCGGTGGATCCGCGGTACGAGGTCGATCCGCGGTGGACCCGCGGTTACCTCAGATAAATCCGCACGTGCCCGCAATGGACAATCGGGATTGACGTCATTCCCACGCAATGCCCGCACATGTCCGCGGTGGACCCGCAATAACATTGCTTTCCGCGGTGGACCCGCACATGCCCGCGGTTAATCCGCAGTGATGCTGATTCGAACATCAGTGCTGGAAAACCACTCCATCTGTCGACACGCATGGCCGAACAGATAAGGCTCCGGACTTGGAAGCACTAGCTTTGGAAAGAGGTATTCGAATACTGTGATGTGCAAACGCTTGCAAAGTAAAGTGAGAATGTCGCCGCAGACTTGCTTCCACCTTTCTTCGTGGGCACCCCAACATAGACTTACTTTTTGACCAAAATATTAAATGCAATGCAGGAAGGCGCAGAAAGAGTTTGCTCACACTGGCAGCAATAAAACTATTAATAATGCCCATGAGTAACGTAATTCAGTATATTCAATCCAAGGTGACCATGCAATATATAGTTCAAAAGTCACATTGCACTGCATACATTGGTCTCTTAAAAACGCACATGTCCCCACCGGATCCGCACGTCCGTGGTGGATCCGCATATGCGAACCTATTCCCCACCTCGGGCGTACCGCGGATCCAGCGCGAGCGAAAAGTTCAGAGTCCGAGGTGAATCTGCGGTTACCCGCTACAAATTCGCACGTGTCCGCGGTGGACAACCGGGAGTGACGTCACTACCGCGCTGTGCCCGCACATGCCCGCAGTGGATCCGCACGTGCCCGCCGTGGACTCACAATACATCCGCGGTGGATCCGCACGTGCCCGCGGTGGACTCACAATACATCCGCGGTGGATCCGCACATGCCCGCGGTGGCGAACCGACTCCCCACCTCGGGCGTACCGCGGATCCATCACGGGCAAAAGGTTCCGAGTCCCACCGGCCAGCTTCGCGCTTTTATCCCGCCCCTCCTCTCGCTCCGTGCCACCCCCGCTGCCTGAACCTAACCTCCCCGCGCGGCGAACTTTCGTGCAACGGCGCGGCGGGTGACGAACATCCGTAGACGGTAAACCTGAAGGTCCTATACTGAAACTGGTGGAGTAACACTTGAAATGAAATGTAGATTATTGTTGCTATAAGAGTACCTAACATTCCCTCTTAGAGACCTCTCCGATATTATAGCTTCTTCTTTCAGGAAGTTGAATTTATTTGGTAACCATAAATAGCTCCCCTTGGGGACGGTAGAAAGGGGGGGGGGGGAGGCAGCCAACCTAGGTATGTGCAAAAGCTTCACACATGCGAAATGCTTAGAAAATTCGTGAATAAACAAAACAAATCATTAGCTGAGCTCAAATACAAAATCCTCCCTATAAATTGCGTACATTCTAGGAGTCTGGCCGTCTCGCCAACGTCAGGTTTGAGGTCTTCTCGCGATCCTAGCCTTGCTCGCAAATTCCTAATCACGCATCCAAATGTAAAGCTAATTTCCGATGCAGTGATACTACCTACTCTTTTTTTTGTCATATTTCTTACATGCCTATGAACCCGTTATGAACAGCCGCTCCCAACTCTGCACAGGAGTATCTTTCACATAGCTTTAGTACTTGTGAACAATACAGTGTAACCAATGCCGTGCGAATAATCACCTGAAATTATTCAGGCTTCACGTTACTGATATAGTCCAACTGATGAGCTTCTTCTTCAATATACAGGGGGGAAGAAGAGGAGGTCGAGTCAGACACGAATGAGGGCGTCGCGTGCCCCTACTCCACCGGCAGATGTGCATCGTGGCGTTTTCCCTACTGTTGGGCCACGGCGGACCCATTCTCCATCCGTGGACCCGTATCGCCTTTCGCCAGTATCGGGCCAGGGAAGACCCAATCCCCATCCGTGGACACGCTTCCTGGCATTTCCCCGCCAATGGGTTCCTGCGGACCCAATCTCCATCGATGGACCCGTATCCTGGCGTTTTCCCCACTACTTTGCCACCGCGAACCATTTCTCCATTGATGGACCCGTATCCCGGCGCTTTCCTCACTAATGGGCCACTGCGGACCCAGTCTCCATCGATGGACCCCAGTGGCAGACGCAGAAAGTGGGCGGGAGGGGGGAGGCGTGGGAAAAAAGTGGGGTCTCCGCCGTTTTGAGGACCCAGACGGGAAATAAAATTAGTAAAATTATTAATTATAATAATAAATAGTCAACAAAATTACATTAAAAATAGTAATAAAAATAAAGAAATGAAAATAAGCTAATGCAAGATTTTTATTTGTATTGTAAAGTAATTTCGAAAATTTGGCGACTCGGGGGTGGGGCGCCCCCGGCCCTGCGTCTGCCACTGATGGACCCGTGTACAGGGAATACATACAGGGAACTCCAAACGTACGCAGACAAGGGTCGGGACCGCGGCGCGGCTCTCTTGGGCAGAGACACAGGCGATCAGCATGCAAAGCGCCCATGTCTCTGCCCAAGAGAGCCGCGTAACGCTCCCGACCCTTGTCTGCGTCCGTTTGGAATTCCCCGTACATGTATTGCGTAACTGTTAGCTGTATTGAAAAGGGAAAACAAATTCAAAAGGAAGCTCAAAAGTAGAGGGAAACGTTATCGAAAACCTGAGATAGAAACTATACTTACGCATAGTGTAACGACGAATATTCGTAACTTTTCTCAATGGCGTTAAGTACAAAATGAGAAAGGATTCGAGATCAGTTAGTTTTATCTCATGTCGAAATGCCATGAACATCTGGTATCCTTCCGTTACGAGCTCACCTCTTTGTCATCGGCGAACAAATCCATAAGGTGATCAAATCGTGGAACCTTCATTTTCTCCAGCTCGTAGAAGATCCCATCAAGATCGGGAAAGTCTCTTGAAAATAACTGAGGTCAACCTCTTCAGTTGGGAATTAGGAGAACAGAAAATGTCTTTAAAAACTGAACCACATAGTGTAAGGGTACTATTCATCATGCCTCTATAACATTAGAATGCTACTTTGCGAATATGACGCTGATATGTAGAAAAATCTATTCGTTGTTTTATCTGTATATATAAAAGTCAAAATTTGTGTGTTTGTGTGTTTGTATGTGTGTATGTTCCGAATAGAAATCGCGGAGGATGAACCGATCGAGACCATATTTTGCGCACATACCCCTCGGGGGCCGGCGGAGATTATAGGCTAATTTGCACCTGGGATCACCGATTAGATTATCGATTATATCGATTTTATTGTTTTTCGCTATTTTTGCAGACGGCCTGTCGAGAACATGCCTACTAGGGTTTCTCAAAACGCTGAATACGAATATGGCAACCATCTAGCGCCAAGTTATCGATTTATTGATTTTATTGATTTTTCGCTATTTTTGCCCACGGGGTGGTAAAGGCATGTCTACTGGAGTGCCTTAAAGCGCTTAACACGAATATGGCAACCATCTTGTGTGTCACTATTGATTTTATTGATTTTTCGCTATTCTTGCCTACGGGGCGGTAGAGACATGTCTTCCGGGGTATCTCAATGCGCTAAACACGGATATGATAACCGTTTTGACCGAAATATCAATTTATCTGTTTTATTGATTTTTCGGTGTCCTTGCATACGGGTCTGTGAAAATGTGCCTTCTGGATTTTCCGAAACGCTAAACGTGGATAAGGCAAGCATTTAAGAGGAAATTATTTACCAGTCAAGCAACTTCACCCCATTTCTGAGGGAGGGGGGGCCAGAATGAAGAAGAATCACTTAAGCTGATCACCAAATGATGTACATTTTGAAAGGATTCTTTGCTTCAACAAGTGTAGGCATCAGCTTTGAATGACGGGGATAAAGTAAGCACCCGAATGAAGCAAGATACACTGTCTACTTTGGTAAATTTACAGCAATAGCAATTGCCCTCAAAAGTGTGAGGTAGCCGCGGTAGTAAAACACCCGAGCGAAGCCGGGTATGCTGTCTAGTCTATTATATTTATGTCTTACCACTTCAAAAGAATTGCGACAATGTAGCGAAGGTCCCTGTCTTTTCCCACGCCCATCCCCACACTAGGGTTGTGCATTAAAATTTCAGATTTCTTAATCTATTAATTCGTCACGTTACGGGAAGAATGACCGTTACGTGTTAATGCGTTAATTCGTTACGTTATTAACGCAAAGCCGGGCCCAACACCCTCCCCCTCCCCTCCCGCATCACTGCTTATTCTTGCGTCTCTATTTTTGCGTTAATGGTGAATATTGTATCTGTCGAGAAATACAATATCTTGTGTGGGAGGACGTTTATTACTTTCATCAATAATACCTAACCTCCTTCATAACTCCCACATGTAAAAGAACAACTACCTGTTGAGATCGACGCCATTGGCATTACCTCTACCGGTTAACCATCCACGATCTCTAGGATCCTGAAATATTAAATATTCAGAAAAATCCACGAGTACTTACCAACTGTTCAACAGGTTTCGTTCAACATCACTACATTTGAGAAAAATATCGCCAATAGCGGGTGAAATTCCAACCACGTACGACTAATTTTGGAGGCCATGAACTCCAAAAAAACTACGTTTTGGAATTCATCAGCAGGGGTCCCAATTCTTGTGAGCTGAGCAGGTTCAGATATCCACAGTGCAAGCTGCATGCCTGAGCAACCGCTAAGATGCTATGAAAAGTGTCTATATTTATGATGCGCACTGTATGTTGAGTGTGGGAAGATGTCGCTTTATACGGACTACAAAAAATAGTGAAAACCACCAAAAGCGTGGAAATGGGGGGGGGGGGGTTCATTTACACATGATCACTGATTGGACGAAGCGCCGCACCTGTGTAGGGCTAGCGCAGGACACCCGGAAGACTTGGTCCTGAGATGCGATCTGTTATAAGGGCAATTTATATTGGATGCGGGCGACTGACGCGCGTGCGTCTATATGATGAAAAATAGAGCCCAGTCGCATCGCAATCGCAGCTCAGGCGCACGCGTTTACGGCCTCGCGGCGGCCGCGCGTTCTTTTCATTGAGAATGTGCTTGCCGCGTTGACCGGTCTTCATGGAAAATCTCTTGCAAATGGATGCGTGCGACTGATGCGCGACTGACGCACGCAGCTAGTATAAATTGCCCTATACACCACAAGCCTATATTTAATTCTCAGGAACTACAGATTCCCTCCTCCGCAATCCTGAGAAATAAGATTTCAAAAGCAAAACTCATCATTCCCATCATCTCTCAGATATTTTAATCTAAATCACCGAGTTCCTAACATTGCTTCCCGATTATTTTCCAGTCCAATGCTTTACCTTTGGTCCATTCGTGCCCAATATCGAATGGACTATATGGGCATCGACTGATGCTCTTATGGGAGCGTGGTTAATAGTGAAAGAATAGACAGGACTCATTTTTCTGTGAACTCAAACTCCTCGGGGAAGGAATTCGGATTGCCTTTGCCTCCCTACCTATTCTTTATCAGGGTTCAGAAACATATCGCACACGCCGACTGAGGGCGGCTATGGTTCTCCACATGCTTAGACATTTTTGTTTAAGTAGAGCGAAGTGAGAGAGCGGGTTAAGGTTCGTGGTGTAGAATCTGAGCTGCACCTTCTCCTTAAAAAATCTTTCGAGACTTTCTTCGACAACTACACTTCCTTTTTTCCCATGATCGCCCCTTTCTGTATGAAAGACATTTTCACATGATCTAGTCGATAGGGCCGCCTTGAAACTACGATATGAGCGGGTATAGCTGTCAATTATTGAAGCAATTCTAAATCACTCACTGTGTTCAGCGCCAAGTTGAAGCCATCCGGATTCATGGATGGAAGGATATGGATGGAGGTAGAGTTGAGGAGTTGAAGTACTTCCTGAATATGATGGAGGTTGGAGTCTTTGTATTACGAAACTACTCACACGTTCACTTACAATACGCCACATATGGTAGTACGGAAGTCATGAGCCGATTTTTTTATGGAAGTTCCAAAACTTTCGAAAATTGATCGGCATCCATGATCTACCATGTGGTGATTACATCACCCTCGACATTTCTACGTAAACGCTATATGTATATAGCCAGGTTGCCTTCCTTAACTTTAATCACGATGCCATTTCCACAGGAGCACTTCGAGCCATCACCACTTTCTCCTTCCCTACCCGCACCGGAAGAAGTTTCTGGAAGACCTGGTTATTGGTGACGAGAGTTCGGTCCTTTACAATTCTAATACCCGTGTGGCTCTCTTGAGGAAAAGATCCGCCGACACAAGCCAAATCAGACCTCGATCCCAAGAGATGTCTCCTTTGCTGCTTCTGGGATTCGTTAGGAAAGTTGCATTAAGAGCTGCTCTTGTAAGGCACACTGTCAACGGTAATGTCTACGCCAATAAGCTTCAGAAATCCGCTTCAGAATACAGAAATGCGGATTCTGTCCAGGAGAAACGGCCGAGACGAGCTTCTGTTCACGCACTTCACCATAACGCTAGGCTCCATATAGGTAAATAGACCCGTGAGAAAAATTAGAGGAGCTGGGCTGGAACAAGGTTCCTCTTTAACACATTCTTAGCTATGAAAGCATTCACGAAATTCGAAGATGTTGAAGAGGCGGTCAGCGATTTTTTTTACTCTCAGTCTCCGCAGTTCTAGGAGAAGGAGATCGCTGACCTGCCCATTAGGTGGAACACTGCAGTGAATAACGAAGGCGATTATATTGTTGAGTGGATTCTATTGTGCTGAATTCAAAAACAAAGCAGAAAAAATGTTAAACGGCTCAAGACGTTCTTATAAGTCTAATACATAGAAGTATTACAGTATGAGGAAATAGGCCCCATTTTGGGAATATCCATAGGGATGCGGAAAAGACTTCCATTTGCCAGGTGTCCTTGAAGATTTTGTGTGGTCATCAAAGTTTTATAGCAGAAACGTATGAAATTTCCTCGCGAGCTCATCATAAACATATCTATGCAAAAATTGTCCACAACAAATTTTCAATTTTTTTCAGGACATTTTCTTAATTGTGTTTGACTTTCGCTGAAGTTCGCAGTGTGCTTTAAGAGTCGTCACTTTTTATTGCAATCTCAAGAGTCTTATTTTGCACTCACAATTACTTAAACTAGCGAAGATATTCTTGAAACCGAATGCAACTGTTACATACTGGCTTCATTTCCTAGGGTGTCGTTGGCTGAACAAACCTTGTCCTTTCTGATGGCGGCATCACACAGATAGTCCGCAAGGCGAATGAGCAGCTCGCGACCGATGGGTTCATTTCCGTGCATGTTTCCAACGTACTTCATTTCTGGTTTCACTAAATTCCTAACTTCAAACACAAATATTCGCATTTCAAGTGCACTTGGTGAGTCAAAGTTGTTTGGAAAAGCATAATTGCTCGCCAAAAGTTAGGAAGAAGAGCACGATAAAGTTGGAAAATTTGTCAACTAAATGTTGTCCTTGAATTTTGAGCATAAAACCTATGTGGTAGGCGGAGATTCCTACTGTGATAAGAGAAGGGACCTCCGGAGCCTGCGTGAGATTGCAATGTTTCCGCACCGCCTACTCCCTTGCTCTCCGCACGTGAAGCGCACTTTCTATTTTGTTAGGTAGTGGATGGGGAACTTTCACGACGAATACGAATGTCCTCAGAAGGTGCGCTTCCTAGAGTGAGTTATTCGGAAAGTTATTTGGCGCCGCCCAGAGGCTCCTCAAATTGGGGCTCGGTAATGGTGTTTCTCAGCAGTTTTGCATGGAATCGCCTATATCGTTGTTATCAACAGTTCGTGGAGATTATTTTCATGTAGAATTCTCAAAAATGAATTTGTGGGACGGTGCCTTCAAAGGCAGTGTTGTAGCTCAGGATCGATTTGGAGTATTGAGCATCAAAAGAATCTGGGCCTGTAGTAATCCACTATGCAAACTGGCAACTTGGGGTGGCACCTCGGTGCCATCTAGGAACGGCAAATACTACCGGTGCGCTAAAGGAAGGGTGTAGCACAGTTAGAGTATCCCCAGACTTCGCCGGCAATCGTGGCGATCCCCACGACAGCCGGCGATCGCCACATGGATAAAGTGAATGAGGAGACCCCAGACGTAAGGGGGATGATAATAAAAGGGGCGTGGCAATCGATAGGCATCGTTTGCCGTTTACCACTATCGCTGCTACTCACATCGCCAGTTCATTTTGAGCACATCTTCGAGAGTACGGGCGATGAGCTCCGTTTGGCAGCGATCCATGGCGATGTAGCGTGGCAATCGATAGGCATCATTTCCACGACCCTTATCTCTTATATCGCCAGTTCATTTTCGTTCATTTTGAACTGACAAAGTCTGGGGATACTCTTATGGGGGTCCTAACGCGTCCCTAAGTGAGGAGGCGCTAGACGCTGGGTCCAGCGCTGTGATAAGGGTGCGCCGGCGTCCGGAAGTGAAGAGACCCCATGATACGAGTCCAACGTTGGGCGCCGGCGTCCAAAATTGAAGGGACGCCGGGACAGGGGTCCAATGTTGCGATAAGGGTGTGGCGGCGTCCGATATCTGGAAAACGCCAACTTTGCGATAATGGAGCACCGCTGTCCGAAAGTGGGGGAGACGGCTCCAGTGCTGTGTTAAGGGTGCACCGGCATCTAAACATGGGGAAACGCCTAAAAACGGGTCCGACCGTGAGATAAGGGTGACCGGCGTCCAGAAGTAAGGAAACGTCAAGGGGAGAGCCCATTTCTGCCGGGGTGGTGTGCTGATACCCGTCTCGGCTACCCTTCCTACCTGCATCAATCACGCGCATTATTTTCTTCCGTGTCCTTATTCCCTATCCATTCCATTTGTTTCTGAATTAACCATGCCCCCTTTTTGTTAAAGGCAGTGTCTCACCTCGTGAAGGGCAACGAGATATCAGCGGAATCTGATCCTACTCGACGCGCTGATTCCAACGATGTGCTTGAAATCTGAAAACGCGGCCAACAAACCCTATTTTGAAGCCAAATTCGATATTGGAGCGGACGAGTTTCCTTGCTAAGAAGTTAGCAAAAACGGAGCTGAGGAGTTAAGCTTGCACATTAAAATGAACTTCTCAGCAATAACTCTTATCAAACAAGCAAACATTGCCGTGTTGAAAACATGCCGCACCCTCCGCAAGCTTCAGCTACGGAATGAATCCTCTCGTCCACTGGCAGAGAATTTCGAAACGGTAACGCCGAAACGTTAGCCGGAATAAAAAACTGTAACAATCTTGGTCCATTGCTCAAGCTATTCAAGAAACCGTTTCCCCACTTTTGGACGCCGGCGCACCTTTATGGCAGCAGCCAGCGCATGAATAGCTCGTACACGGAGTTGCGACGCGATCGATCGATGCCCGCTCCACGCCAGCATTCATGTGGCGCCTTGATCTCCCGTGTAGACAGCGATGTAACACCTGTGAATTCTCGTTCTCTCTCCACCACAAATTATGTAAATTGATGGTTGTTGTTGACCTTCGTGGACACCCGTTATTTGGAACTATTCCATTCTCACGGATCCAAAAACTTCGCAAAAATTTGTTTGGCTGAAACTTGATGCAAGGGGGGTTATCTGAGGTGTTCAACACGAACATTGTATACAGTTTGTACCGTAACCCCATTTTTTGAAGTGTGACGGTAGGTTTACTGTACATATGGTCCCTCACGGAATCCTCTCAAATTTTGCGTAGCGGGGTAATTTTTGGCGCTGATTGCTAATGTCAACGTTACTTGCATGCTGCCCCGTTTTCTTTACGAAATCGGAACTTTCTCTCAATTTTCTGCTGCACGCTTCCATTCAATATTCATTGTTAAGAGATAACGAGGTTTCAAAAATGTTACATCGCTGTATACACGAGAGATCGAATACTAGGGTTGGAACACGTACACCACTGTAATCAGCACCACTCCTAAATTCTTCTGATTCCCGGTACTCCAAACTGACTCTCAGCTGGGGCACTATCTTTAAGGACTCATCCACTTTGGAGGAGCAGGTGGTCGCCGACCTCTCCGGGCACGTTTACGAATATGGAGCCAGCACCTTCACGGCTCGTTCGGTGCCTTGGCAAGGCTGTTCTAATGAGGACACCACGGGTGAGCAGAGAATGAGCGTGTACTGTAATTTTCCGCTAAATTTTCGTGTGAAAACATCTTCATCATAAGAGATCAAGCAACGCTTCAAAGTTTTTCCACAGTTCCCTTCTGTCTCAACGGCCAACAAATAAATACTTACAGGCTACATGTTCCGATGGTGTGGTGGAAAACTGAATGACAACCAGCTCACGTCCCTCGACTGATCGTCCAATACTATACAGGGTTGAGATCTGGAATAAACAATAATGTGTGTATGTACGTAGTCAGGAAGCGAAGTAAACAAAGAAATGAACCTTGGCTGGACTGGCAGAGGAAAGAAAATGATTGAAGAAGGAGTCGGAAAATTGCTTGTTTGTTTGTGTGTTTTTGAAAATTGCGACGATGCATTGAACAGAGCCGATGAGCTTGAGCATGAATCCAGAAATTGAATGGAAAATACTGGATCGAGTACGAGCCCTTCGGATCTCTCACCCCAACCGTGTACTGTGGAATTCTGCGAAATATTTTTATAGTCGACCATTTAGCGGGATAGTACATTTTTGCTCATGTTGGGAGAAGGGAGCGTTGCGGAAATCGGCATGTCCATTTTTATAAGACTTACATTCAAAGTGAATAGAATCTACAGAAATTCTCTACGATCACGGCTCTTGGCTCATGGCAAGTGCTAAACATAACGCAGAGAAATGAATAGCAGAAGACAAACCTAGGAAATCTCCGACAAACTTCCGACAATTTGAATGAGTAGTTCGGTGCAGATAGCACATAAAGGCCAATGTCTCATTGTATTCATCTTGGGCTTTTAGCGCTAAATTGTATTTATCCTGCACTCGAAGTTGATGCCGGGGAAAAAAGATTTTCCGATGAAGTTCTGTGTGCAGCAGGCGTGGCCGAAAGGAGCATGGAAAAACATTTGATAAGTTTTATTTCAATCGCCACGGTTACGGTAGCTCGTCTTGAAGGACATGCATATTTATTTACTTTACTTACTATTACATCACAATGATGTGCTTGATACCGGTAACACATATAAACCACAATAACACATATAAACCTACAAGGGAACCTTGTTCTTCACAAGGCAGTGTCCTTTCTCCTTTACCTTTTAACATCTATACAATGGATCTTCCTGGGATTCTGAAAACTGACCCTAGAGGATTCGTCCTTACGATATTCATCGCACGTTGAAATAATTACTTCTAACGCAACGCGAATAATATTCTCGTTGCTGAGAAATGTGCACACATCCGAAGTCTCTATTTTACTGAAGCTTTATAAAGCCTATGTACTGCCAGCACCAGAGTACTGTAGTCCGCTATGGAATCCCAGTTCAAAGAAAGATATCGGCAAGCTTGAGAATATACAGCGAAAATTCACGAGAATCCTCTTCTATCGCGCCTTCCCAAACAAGAACTACCCACCACCTACCCGCATTACCAGACTATCAGACTAGGTTACGGATGTTAGGTCTAAAAAGTTTGTTTTACAGAAGATTACAGGCAGACATTGTTTTAGGTTTCAATATATTCCGTGGTGAGGTGCGTTTGAAATTCTCAAGGGTTTCGACCTTCTTTCCAACTAGTTCTCGGAGGTTCACCATCAATTTATCTTGTCCTAGGCATGGAATGTTTCATAGGCGCAACTATTAGGCTCTGCTGAGGGCAACACGTCCATGGTGAAAGCTTTCACAATTTTTAGCTTCGCCCCAACGCCCAGATTTTCAGCTATAGATACTATGCTTCACCGAGGGAGCTGGGCCGGCGGGCATCCACCTAACCTTGCGTTCTTAGGTCGTGATCATCCCTAGGGTCTAGCTCCTCCCAGAACCGGTAGTATCTAAGAGTTGCCTGACCAAAATGGAACCAGTCACACTGAAAATGCTATTTAATGTCGTATTCTATCAGGGTGTTTGGCACTACTATTCTACCTATAACTCAGACTCTTCTAGTGCAAATATCGCAAGCTCTCACCAGACGCTTTTTTTCCTGTAAGCTGTGGAATTAATTCAAAACAGCTTAAAGCTAAGGTTCATGTCAGTCCCGCAATGTTTCGTTTTGGTTTTGTTCTCTTTTGTTTAGAATTCAAGTCTTAGTTACTTGTTCTTAGTTACTTACTTACGTTCTCGTTCTTAGTTACTTATGGTACTTTTCTGGCGTTCTATATGTCGAGTCCCCAGTTCTACAACGTTGCACTCCTACTTGTCCGACTACAGGTTTTTCTACGAAGTTTTAATGGCACACCCCAGTGGTGTATTCAATAAACAAATAAATAATCCAGACACGCAAACACCTAAGAACTCAGACAATTTCATGGGCAAATCCCGTTCCAACAGCAGGCGAATCTCTGGCAAAAGGTGAACGAGGACACATATCGGTCAAACAGCAGGCGGAACCGCACATGTTGCGGACCAAACGCCCTGTTGTGCAAATTGCGGGCTGATGCACGACCGCGGAATATGCAGAGTGTCGGGCATCACCCCGCTTTCACGTCCATTCTCCGCCCAGTGATAACTCCAAAAAGCGGCTTGCACGACAACACATTTCAGCTCAGAAGGGGACTGAAACAGGAAGACCAGTACAGTTTTGCCACTCAATTTTTATCTTCCTATAGCTTGTAAAGATATTCACTACTGTAACGAACTGGTCAGTTATGTGACTTAATTTAGTGTAAATTAGTGCAAGCAGTGGCGGACGAAAGGTGAGAGAGAGTCGGAATGCAAGCTCGTTTCCAGCGGCTCTACAGCGGCCTGAACGCAGCTACTTCTCAGGCGAAAACACCTGGACGCTCGTTTCAACCCTCTTTCCCCGCTCGTTCGGAACGGTATTCGCTCCAGAAATTGTCTGAGATGGCTAGATTTCTACTGAGCCGACAGAAATTAGTTACTAATGGACGTGGGTAGTGCACTATGTATGTACGAGCTGTGTTCAGAATGAAGCGATATAAGACGTGATGGAGTGAATATCGGTGCATTCGCATAATGAAAAAAGTAGGCGGTGCGCTTGTGGACTATCAAGCACGCTTAATACTGATTAAAAACAAGCGCGTTTTATTCCAGTTCATGATCCTTCTACCGATAATCACTACCGCCTGAGTGGACTATATCTACTATAATAATTCGCAGACCCCCCATCGTCACGTGGGTGGGTGGAGCGCGCGACTCCTATTGGCTGCCCCTCCCACTTTGCCCGCCGCCACTGGGTGATTTAGCGTAAACAAGCTGAATCAAAGGAATGCCGATGGTGAATGTATGTATGCCACATGAGTTGCGAAGAAACCGTACCACTAGAGAATGCCAGATTTCCGAAGGCCGCAACTTGAAGGCATGATGGCTGAGGGTTTGATTTCGCAATCTCTCACATGACTTATCCAGAAAGTCAGCGGTTGGGCTGGAATCCCCATTTTTGTCAAAACAGCGACTTTTTCGCGCTAGCATGGAGTAGTTCGGGCCAAATGTGTAATTTTACGTTGAAGAAAGATGTCGAAAAGTGAGTAAAGTTTATATTTCAAAGCAGGAATAGGATTTCACAATTCATTTCAGGACAAGGTCTCGAATTTAACGTGTTTTCACGTCAGTGGTCACTACGTTTCGGCCGCAAGCACGTTTAGAGGCCAATTGAACTGAATTAAAGCGAGTAGAATCTCTCACGTCTCAAAATTTACGACAAATTCTTTTCTTAGGATCACATAGCATCACTCGCGCTGTATTAAAGCTACAAAGTTTTTGGAGCATGCGGGGAAAACGGTCGCTTGGAATTGTTTCAAGGCCTCCCTCAACAAACAGTCACCCAACAGAGAGACAATGCATTTCCCATCTGAAGAAAGTCATCCGTGAATATGTACACAGAAAAAAGTGAAGCATGCAGATTCGTAGGAAATCGTTGTCATCGGCGCGAAGCGCGGCGAAGCTGCGCTTCGTGTGGATGACAACGATTTTCTTGCGTTTAGCTGGCCCAAAAGTAACGTGGCACACGGGTCCGAGAGAAAGCGCCGCGAAGCGGCGCTTTGGCTCGGGTTCGACAATATTCCTGGACAACAACTTAGCAAGTCCATATTTGATCTACGGACGCATTTCGATGGTTTTTTTTGTTCCTATTCCGTTCCGCCTCGAGTTTCTCAACCTGCTCAAAGTCTTGATGCGTGATATTTGTCCTAGTCATATTATTTAAAAATCAAAAACCTCTATCTACAAACGCAATCTACAGGCGCGGGAGACCGATACACTGCGCAACGCAGACGCGAACGTTTTATTGTGATTTTCCTTACTAATCTATTACAAAAAGAGAAGTTGCGCCATAGGAAATGCTTGAAAGTAGAAACTGATAATATAGAGTTACACGATCAAATATCGTCAGACTAGGTGGAGGTTTTTTCTAGTTCACTTCTTTCGACTCCAGAAAATTTTCCTATATAGAAAATCAACAAAAAGTCGGGAAATTTTCGAACAATCTGAAAGAATGAACATCTTCGGGAAATACATATGAAAAATTGATTTGTGTTTTGAAGGGGTAAATATGCCTTGCCTTAAAAACATCCTCGCGTAACCGAAGTGCTTGAATTGAATTGTAAATCAGAAAAAAAGTTCAATAAAGTCCCATGAACCTTGTAAGCTTTGTATGCCTATCCTGAGTTTTCCAATCTGCCAAAGTACATAGAGATTATCTTTGTTGAAACTCCCAAACCAAATTGACGGGCCTTATTCCGGTAGGTCGCGTGTGGCGCAGCGGTAAGAGGCTAGGTGTGCACGCACACGACCGATGGATCGATCCCGGCCGAGGCCAACCAAGCCTTCCATCCCTCCGGGGTCGGCGTATTGTTAACAGAGGAGTCTGGGAGGAAGAAGAGTTGGTACATCGGATGCCCCTCGCAAGTCACTGTGCAGGGCACATACGCATCCAACGCCTCTACGATGCACAGATGAAGTCGAAGGCGTGGGGCATCCCTCGTGACGGGATTGATTAACGCCGACCACTTTATTCTTTTTTATCCTTTACTCTAGTAGCCATTTTTAGATTTGGCAAAACTCATATCCAGCTGCTTCACTACCAAATAAACGAAGCTGTTTGTAGTTGTTTTCCTTGAAATATTAATACTTTGCCTTCAGAAATCCAATCTCTCCTTTGGTTTTCTTTGAAATCTGGTCTTGTTGAGTTTGAGAAACGCTTTCTTTCCTTACGCTTATTCGGGGATTTTTACCTACTTTATCTCCTGCTAGTTTCGCATTCCTTGGTCGTTTGTAGCGCTGTGCGTGGGCAATAAAATAAGAATGAACCGAGAAAATTTCTTCTTATCTCTTCCTGTAGCCTTTTTGATCCATTCGTTTATTTAATTTGTTTATTTAGATACGCGACACAGATTTTAAGTTCTTCTTAAGGCAACGGAAGTGGTGGAGCAGCTCTAATAACAACAATTTCTTCAAGCTGAGTTGATGTGGCATAAGCCCTATGACGAGGCTTGGCCGTGCAGGACTAAGAAGGCCTTTCAGAAAAGGCATGGAAACGAGGATCTTGTTCTGAAATTATCGCAACATTTGCAGACAAACAATGAAGGCGAACTCATTCATCCCGAAGAAATACAGATATTCTTTCATGAATTTATCAAAACCCTAGTCACTACGGAGAAACCACGAAGCAAAACAGCAGTCGAGCTCGAACTCGCTTATTTATCCAGAAGAAATGCACTTTGGGTGGCCAACAGATCTCCAAGAGTCTATGTGAAAATAGATCTGAAGAAATTACACAGGCGTTAACAAAGTCATCGAGACAGAAGCTCGGTCCCATTCAGAAAATTTGCTGTGCAACCTCAGAATAACTGTAGGGGAATATACGGGCTTTCCAGCTGAAGTGTGACGCTGATTTGAGACCTATCTTCCAGGTTTAGACGAAGGATGTTTGGCCGTCAAACTCGCCTGAACTCAATCCTTTGGGTTTTGTTATGTACTCGATTTTGAAGCAAATAGCCTGCTCTTTTAAACGCAAGTCACTGGATCCGCTGGAAAAAGCCCTGATGAAGGCATGAGACAAAAGAAATGACCGCGCGCTTTCTTAAGAATCTGCAAGATATTAGACGTTTGTAATGAAGCTGAAGCTGATGCGTGATATTTCATGTGGAATTTCTGTGTCTGTTGAATAAAAGTAAATATTCATTACTTCAATGTGCAAAATTGTGGGTAGTTGTTTTGCGTCACGCTTCATGTGGACCACCCTGTGTCTAACATGATCATCATCTGACGGTCTCTAGAATAATCGCTCGATGGTACTTTGTAAAGGAAATTCCTAATTACTTAATCATATGTGCACCTTTGCGATAAGAAGCAATAACATTTGCCATTCTCAGGCAGCTTATCGCTAGCTGTGGCGCTCGTCATGCTGTTAGCGTGTTGAAAACAGGCATGTCCAAATAAAAGGAAGATAGCCTTGTAAAGATGATGAGTAAAAGGAAGAGGAGGAGAAAGAAAGGAAATTTCTTCTTGATGAGGGGGTAACACAGGAGGAAAGGAAGAGGAAACGCCTTATTCGTGGCTGGGAATAACACGACAGAAACTGCGGCACTGGATTTTTTGAGGAGAAAACTTAGAGTGGTAAAGATGTATGTTGCACAAATCAATGCCTAGACAGCAGTCCTCATATCGAATAGTCTTCTAGGCTAGGGCCTCCTCACCTGAGGGCACTTCTGAACGATCTCCAACAACTTGTCGAGCAGTGCTTCATGGTCGTGATAATGTTCCCATTCCGAGGTAGTCTTAGTGAATAACCCTCCGCTGACGAACACCAGCAGAGACGAGAAGAGCAGCAGCACGCCGCCCGTCATCACGGCGCTTGGCGGCAGAATGGGCCTCGTCGCCGATGGCGGATCGATGCGGTGACGTCGTCGCGGAGCCGCTGAGGAGCCGACGACGAGCTCGACTCCCTCGGCCCACGCGCGAGCGCACGCACAGGGAAACCTTCTCGGCGCCGCCTGCGATGAAGCGGGATCGCAGGGTGACACATGATGCCGTCTAAGAATTGTCGGCGAAAACCGGTGGGAAAGCAACGGATAAGCACTGCGAGATGCAGAATGGCTGGTAGACGAGCACACTTGATTTGGCGTTCTCTAGAAACTAACTATCATGTGCTTCATAAACGAATTCATGGTAGTTGTACCAAGTAAACCACAGAAAATCCATAGTCAGAGATTCATATTCGCCATTTAGCAGAGTGTTCTCTGCACCGCTTATCACTTTTCCGCATATCTATGTACACAGGTAAGTGCGCGCTTCAGTGCCTGCTTCTTCCATCCCCTTGAAACCAGACCCTATACGTATGAAATGGAAATTACAGAACAGAGAGTGCCTCATCAATTACAGAGCTGTAAATGAGTTCAACTTGTTACTAGCTAAAAATGTGCATTTAATGGAATTGTCTTCGCAAGCTTTCAGAAAGCTTGTCAGAAAAACTTGTTTCAAACCCCTGAATGTATGGACATGTTTATGTCCTTCGATATGTTAATGGTAATTGATGTGGTATTGTACTTATCTACGCGTGGCTTAGCCCCGCGTCTCCAAATAAATAAATAAATCAAGCGCATGAGCAATATTCCCAGCTTGAAGCTCCCCAAGTTCCCTTAGTAAGTCATAGTAAGTCATCTACTTTAGCAATATGTGCGAGCTCAGCAACTATCGCCGTGCAATCACTCTACTATTTTCAAAAAATTTTACTTTCCCGAGTCCTCAAGGTGGCAGATACCCCAATCTTTGTTCCAAACCCCCTCCCCTGGCTGAGCACTTTCACGCACACTACTCAAAGGCGACGATGAGAGACGGTCTCAGCAGGACGACCGTGGATCTTCGACATCTCGTCAGCGGTATTATATTATCGGGTTGGGCAATAAGTTCGTGCGGTCTTTTTCAACTCAGTTTTTCCGAGGATTCGAACTAATTCCTATAGCCTGTCATAGGTCATCTTGTAGCTCCTGATTTGCTCTTCACGAATATTATAGTTAGTTTCCCCAATTCCCGCCATTTGTCATTTTCTGTCGCATGAAGCGTGACCCTCCAATTCGACAAGAGCGAACTTCTCCGACACGTCCAACTGATTCTCTACAATAGTGGAACAGATGCAGCTCAAACTGCTGGATATGTTAACTCCGTCTAAATGGAAGTCGCTACTTTTGAAGGGACGGCGCAGAAGTGGATGTCTGCTTCAGAGAGGTCGATTTTGGGCTACAGGAAGCACTTTGCTCTGTACGCACAGTTCGTACAGTTATGAAACAATTTTTCGCAAGGACTTGCTCCGGATGTGAAGAAGAAGTGCTGCGGATATTGGCTTCTAGAAAACCCTAGGTCAAACTGGTTCACTTCGTGTAAATACACCAAATGCTCAGGAAAACCGCATGAACTTATTGCCCAACCTAATACATCGACGCAAAAGAAATGTCAAATATGAGGATTGGATATTCCACCATTACAAGTGTAAAACCTAAAGGCCCAGTCGGAAGTATTTTTACTGATTTTCGCGTAGGCACGATTTCTGTGAGCTAATGAAATCAAGAATGGATGTCAAATGCCCTAAAAATATCGGGCCCTTCCATTTTAATGCTATTTTTGTTAGGCATCTGCGGAGCGGTCGCCGATGCTTGGAGAAGACCTGTACCTCACATTAAAAGAGCTGTAGTCACTGGTGTTTGACGCGGCCTACAGGGAACTCCAAATGGACGCAGACAAGGGTCGGAACCGCGTCGCGGCTCTCTTGGGCAGAGACATGAGCGCTCTGCACACTGAGCGCCTGCGCTTCTGCCCAAGAGAGCCGCGCCGCGGCCCCGACCCCTGCCCGCGTACTTTTGAAGTCTCCTATACATACGTTAAGCAAGGGTGACTGGTACGTACACGTTTATTGACCATTCGGAACATTTAACATACATAAAAAAAGTCATCACATCGAGGGAACGCAGAATCTTTCAGTATCTTAGGATCGGGAATGAGATAGGATTCTGCATTTAACAGGTAACTTCCAATAATTAAGTGAAGTACCACTTCACTTAATTATTCTTCGATGAGTAAAATAGAAGACATAGAAACAATGGACAGCATTCATCAAAGTTTCATGCGAGTGTGAACATCTCACACGAAGGTACATACTATACTCGCAACCGAATCGAATGATTATTCGATTATTCGAATAAATTATTCGAATCGAATCATCCGAGAATTCGAATATTCGAAATTTTCTTTTTTCAAATATATTCGAAATTCGAATATTCGAAAAAGTCGGTTTTCGAATATATTCGATTATTCGGATATTCGAAGCCCCCATTATTCGAATGCGTCACCCGAATATTCGATATTCTGATCACATGAAATGGTTTGGAGACCTTTTCTTTACTTGTTGGCCTAGTTTTGAACAGAATGAAAGTTCCCTTTGTGCATATGGAGAGTGGTTCCATGACTTTTTTTAGGGTAACAAAATGCAAGGCCTTTCAGTCGAACATTACGCCCTCAGTGAAGAGTTTGAATAGCTTTATTAGGCATCAACATGAGTCTGCGATCTATGAATGTTCACTGCCTTTCGGGAGCGCTTTTCTTCGTCTACAATTCCGTTATCATGAGGTTTCTCAAGAATATTGATTTACCTATTTTTCACGCCTGGAAAATATGCCAAGCTGAGAAAAAACACAATTTTCTCTTTGTGTTCGATAGAAACCAGAAATCCGATGCCGTCTGAACGCGTAAGTTCGTTAGAAAATAAATGTGAAAGAACATTATGAATCGAGCTCTTATTGCTAGAGTGCAACTTTTTGACAAAATTGCGCCTTAAAAAATTAAATAAAGTAGTACGTTTGAGAAGGTTTGAGGAGTACAATATCCATCTACGCCATGCAAATCCTCTCGAGCAACTCCCATGCCTTTGCGGAAAACATTTCACTGATCGTGGTGGTAGGCATCTCCTGGACAATATATGTCTTCCTTGAAGTATGAGACCAGTGATGTGCGATCGTTTCAAGCTCAACTTGTCTTCTTTACATATGTAGTTCATTTGAGGTGTTTTGGTGGTGTTTCGAGCTTTAACTGAATGCTTGAGGATGCAGGTGACGATACTGTTGTTTTTTCATGGCCGCAATACTCCATCTCGTAGTCTTGCTACTTAAGCAAATTGGTGATGCAAAAAGAATAGGTTAATATCAATTTCGTAGAGCAGGAATTGCGCTCTCGAATATAAGTGGAACTTAGCGAAAAAGTGGCAAAAACAGTGAGTGTCGATGGCGGTGCGGATCCCGCGAGCACGGCAAGCACGCTATGCTACCGCTGGAGTCGTCGCTATAGTGGAAAATCAGGATTTTCTTGATAGATTTTTTTTAATCACATTTGAAGGTAACCATCAAGAAAACAGTATAGCTTGTTGTCGCGGTAAGAATTCCTGCCAGAGCTGTGTGGTCGCGCTACGTGCTTCTCGAGTCCGCGAGAAACGCATCACTATCGACGCTCACTGTAGGCGGACAAAGCTGCGACTGAAATAAGAGCAGGGACTCAAATTAACACTAAATCTTCGCTTTTGCTTTGTTGGTGCTCCAATTTTCCCTTTACTTTTAATTTTTGATTCACTGAATTGCGTGGAATAGTTGGAGTCTCCTGAAATTTTGTTTCTCTTTGATCTGTTAGACTTACTTAAAGGTTTTTGCTCGTTTTCTTACAATAATAAATCTGAAGGTAACCGCAAAATGTGTCCTACTTTGCTAGAGCTTTGAGTCCAATTAACGTTTCAATCTGGGACCTTCATTCGAATGATTTACTCGAATAAATTATTCGAATAATTTTTCGAAATTCGAATACTCGGAAAAACCGATTTTCGAATATATTCGAAAATTCGAATATTCGGGATTTCCGTTTTTCGAATATATTCGAAATTCAAATATTCGAAAAAGTCTATTTTCGAATATATTCGATTATTCGAATATTCGAAATTTTTTCGAAAATGTGCAAGTACATATAGTACATACGTAAGAATCCGACAGTTACTACATATTAGATTTCAAGGAATAATCCGAACAGGCTTCCCAAACGACTGAATACCCGTAAAACAAATTGCAGCAAAATTTTTGGTGAAGATGTGTAGGTAAGCCTTAACGGGTACCCAGACCTTAAATAAATGTGTTCCTTAGCACTGATCACAGTACAGCGATTGCTCTTTGGAAATGATGTTGAATCTATAGGCTACGTCTACATAACAAATTCCTTACACCATCGTTCTCGGATATGTCGAGTCAATCCGCTTGATGAAGTTTTTGAATGCTCTGAAAATGTGCAATTATTATTTTTTTCGAGCATTCTGCCACATCATAGTGGTGAAGGGGTGAACGCCGACCGGATCCGTCCGGGAAAGCGGCTAACGGCACACCGGCCACGCAGTTCGCGCACCCAGCGCGTAAA
>KN726238.1:0-16590 GCA_000816745.1 Ancylostoma duodenale
CTGTTCGGATTGTCAGCTAGTCAAAAGACTTATTGTCAGCTAGTCAAAAGACTTCATTTTCACAGTCGGATATATAAACCTGTCCACTATCGCCTTTCTGGGAACATTCCTTCTTATGTCTCAGGAGTGATGCTTAGTTAGCGGTGTTTTATGGTTCCTTCCAAGGAGTATTTGATCTTTGTGGGCTCATCGATAAGTGAATTCCCAAGGGAAACCTCCGACATGGAGGCTGTTTGCACGTGCTCACCATTGACCCAGCCGCTTACATAAGCTCGCAAACTTAATCTCTCAATGCAAAGACATTTAGAAGATGGAAGAACTCCTTTTCTCCACTCTTTCAGGTTGGAGGAGGAACCTTAGTGAATAGACTTTATGACCCTATAGATGCTCACATGGGCATCTACATACCAAACTGCTTATGGAGCTTCCTCAGAAGTGGGCGATAGAGCTTATTTGTTGCACCTATCGGTGACGCCGCATTATGGGATTTATGTGCGCTACGGAAGGTGTTCTAATTTTACCTGTTATCCAGACGACGAGGATCGCTTCCTTAGAAAACCGACATTATTTTCCACTCAGGACACACCAGGAATGGTGGGGTGCGGATCTGAAATCAGCGTCGCCAATTGCATAGAACCGCATATATGTATGATGTTAAGAAAAGCCACTGTGAGGATGTATCCTTCCCTTGTGAGACAGTCCGTTCTGAGAAGCCATATCCATTTTTTTTCCAAAAGCTCGACCTCTTCAGAAAAGACAACTTTTTCTGGAATGCTTGCGAGACTTGATAAGCAATATATGCGCTCGGCTATACATTATTAGGATTTGATAAATAGCTTCGAACTGTAGAAATATAATAAGAGACACTTTCTTAACAGTTTGTGAGCATGCCTCAAATTCTCGAATCGTTTAGTTGAGGCTCAAATTCCTTCCGAATACAAAAAAGGGTTATATTCATCCTGAGGGCTACGTAAAGCTTTTAAACTTCCACTATTTTGGTGATATGCGATGTGTTTTGCCCGGATAGATCCTGCTGCAAGAAAAACATAGTGAAACGACCCAACCCTTGCCGAGGAAGACGCTACTTTAGCTCGAAAGAATCTTCTTCGTACACAAAGACGCATGGGAAGTGGAAATTCCGGGTAAGCGTTTCCCAGTTTTGCTTTTTGATGCTTTGATTTGTGAAGTTCCTACTTTTTGAATGAGATTTCAGAGATTTCTCAGTAGATCATAACTGAAGGTAGTTTTAGTATGACAATGCAACCGTGGAGGGTTTTTATGGAAACGACACTATGCGTTTTGGAAACGATGGCATTTCTCAACTTATTGTACCTGGTACCATATTTGGTCAGGCAATTAAGCTCCATGACCATTTTGTTGGGGTGAGTTATTACATCAGGTTGATTCATAAGTACTGCCCCTAGTCGCACCACTTGCTTCAACTTCAAGCAATTTCAAGGAAACATAATACCGAAAAAGTCATCCATTATGCGCTATCAGATAGGCAGATGACTGGCCCTGTTTCTTTAGAATGATCGCTCGCTTTGACAGGAGAACCATCAACACCCCTGGTTGGATGTGGTTACGCTTAACAAAAATTTTTCCAGGCAGATTTTTTTACTAATGCATAACCAGGTGGTAGTCTGATAGGGTGAAATCCAGGAAATACAGTGGATGGAAAGTGACCTTCCAGCTAGACCTCTTTGAAAAATCCTAGGTAGGATTTTCGACAAAGCATGAACCATTATCCTTCGTGGAGAAGATTTTGTTCTTCAAGTGAAATTCCTAGTCATGTTTTTAGGGAAGAATGGCTTGCTGATAAACAAAAATGTTGAGCATCACCGTATCCTTCCCATTAAGTAGCCCCCAGTGCCCATCTCTTTGAACCATGCACAGGACATGTTGGAGGAGTTTCTTTGTGTGTTGGTCAGGTTTTTCCGCTTTAGCGCTGCTGGTTAGAATCCTATACCGACCACACTCTACAGTAGTAGCTCACACCTCCAAGGGCACACATCCAGTTACTGAATTAGCTTAGTCAGAAAAACGAGTAACCCAAAGCACTTGAAGCCGTAAAGCATTGGCGTAAGGCATCCAGGAATGAATAGCAAGAATGAGCGCTCATCAACAACAAGTGACTTGTTGTCCTATATGCCGTTATGTGAGCTGCAGACTGTACATAGATGATAACACTGGATAAGGACAGCCGGGTGTCGCTCACTTGTCCATAACGACGGTCACAAATGGTGCGGACTTTTCCGCAAAAACACAGAATGGGTGATAAATACATCTTCCGTGCTGAGAGTTTTCTAAATACTAATCTGGACAAAAAGCTGAAACTAGCAGAGTGGGAAGAGACATTTGGCGTTCGAGAACACAGATAAAAACTATGAGGCACTTCATGGCCTCCGACGGGTACGTCCAAACGTAAGGCAAAATAATAAATCCTATATAAAGACTGGTAAGGGTCCAGATTTTTCTGGCGTCAGACCACTAGAGTCTTGCAAAATCTTTTGTTTAGTGCTTTGCATAGGCAATGGTGGAGGGACAGATGCGCAGACGTCAAACGCAAAACCGATTTATGGAGCGGGTAGATCCTCGCGGGACCCGCACTTTTGAAATCCTTGCACAGTGAGTGATTCAAATCCTCGATGCAGTCTCGCAGCTACAGCACAATATAAGGAGCAGGATAACCACTCGGGATGGTCCTCCCTTTCGGTCCGGCGTTGGCGTCTCGCCTCGTGGCGCGGTGTCTCTTGCCACCGGGATGCGAGGTCCCTTTCCATCGCGATGCGAGGTCCCTTTCCATCGCGATGCGATGTCCCTTGCCATCGCGATGCGACGTCCCTTGCCATCGCGATGCTAGCAGGCGCGATGCGATGGGACAAATTCGAGTCGCGCCTGTTAGCAGACGCGGCGCGATGGTTTCGCTGCTGTTGCGTACTGGAGATGGCCGCTGTTCAATAGTTTTTCCAGTTGTTTTGTTCCAAAACCTACGGAATCAGACGAACTCAGTTTGAGACACGAACGGGAACGAACATCGACGCATCGTATGTGTTTTAGGTAGTAGTTTTGTGGGCTTTGTATGTTTCTGATGTTGTCTGCTGTTTCTGTGTGGTTACTACTTACAACTTGCCAGTCAAGCAATGGAAAAACACAGTGCAGACGTACATGTTTCACTTATGTATTGATTTAGAGATTTATTTTAATACTGAATATTGATTTACCGGAATGTAGGGTAGTCCCAAGCTCCGATACTGTGTATAATTTTTCACCGTTCTGGTGTGATTTTTCGCCGAAATCGGTGATAGGCCCCCCCCCCCCCCCCCAGAAATCACAGAATAACACCACCAAGCCGTGGAAGACTGGAAAATTGAAAGAGTGGGACTAGAACATGACTTTTGAAAGGAAACTCCCAGCTGAGATCAGAAAATCACACTTCCGAACAGCAAAGGATCAAAATACATCCTCCTATATAAAGACTGGTAAGGGTCCAGAATTTTCTGGCGTCAGACCGCGAGAGTGTTGCGAAATCTTTTGTGCAGTGTTGTGCATAGGCAATGGTGGAGGAAGAGCGCACCCTGATGGTCCAGCCCCTCTGCTGGCGCTTTGTTACTGCCTCCAGATAGTAATCACACTAGATGACGACATCCATGAAAAGATGGACGAGTGTTGTGGGAAACTCCGCTACGAAGGCTTCTCCTTCTGCTGTGATTTCGACCAGGAATAACCATGGTTTTGTCGAATCAAAACTGATAATTGTTCTACAGAGCAACCCAATGTACATGCGTAAACAAGTCAGAAAAATCAACAATTCACAACCAACAAGTCGAAAAGTGTGCGACTTATCGAAATAGCTCTCCATATGACAAGTCACCAATGGTCACTGTTTTCTGAATCGAGTATAGCTCTTACAGCTCTCCCTCTCGTTACACCTTACGTTAGGATTCACTTGTTCTACCTTGTTGTTGTTTAGTTCAAGAGATTCTCACGGTAGGATAAAAGGCAAGCCATTAACTGAATGTGTACATGTATTTGTTTAAATTTTCAATCCTCGACCATCGATCAATTCTTTGAAAGATTGGTAGGTCCTCGATCGCTCCAACAACAAAAATCGAAACAAATGAGATTAGACATCCATTTCATTATTCTAGTGGAACTTAAACATCCATAGAAATGTCCATAGAGATGTTTGATGAATTGTTTGAAGAGGTGAAGAGAGAGAGAGTTTTCGAGTTTATGATCCTCTCAATCACATCCCACTAACTGCGGTGGCAACAGAGCTGACACAATTACAACAGCCGTTACGCAGGGGCTGCGCGCAGCGTATCCGGCCGTTGGATCGTATGACATATACCGTATCTCCTTCTAATGGGAGCATGTCGGCCTGAAATAAAGAAAACAACTAAAAACTGCGTTCTAGCCGCATTAACGCATGCAAACATTATGGAGGCACATTGAATTCATAACTGAAACGAAAACCGTCTCCAAAAACGAAAGAAACAAAGAAAAACATACCTGCATTTTCGATGATGGTCAATCGCACAGGAAAAAGCCAAATCAGAAAGTATTATTTTCTGTTCCGAGAGGCCGCGCGCATTTGGTGCATTTGCACCAAGTGCAATTTGGCCGACGTCTCACGTTGCCCCTGTCCATTGCTCGGCTGATCCATGAAGTTCCGTGAGAAACACGATAGAACTTGTAAATAGCTAGCGCCCACACATGTCGTCCCTCGTGAGCGTCGTCCTGACTACACACACTCCGCCACTTAGGCGTTGCTTAGGGGGTAAAGTGGGGGTAAACACACTCCTTGGGGTAAACGCGTGATGAATGCCATTTCCATGTTTACCCCGAACTTTACCACGGGGTCGCATACCCCGTAGTAAACGTTTACCCCCATTTTCAATGATGAATGCCATCCCTGGGATAGAGACTGTGCTCGCATGGGGCCTAATAGTGGTGAAAACCCTAACATACGTGCGCACGAATAAAAAATGGATCCTCATGGCCTAACAGTGGGAAAAGCGCCAGGGTACGGGTCCAAGGATAGAAAATGGGTCTGCCCTGGCCCAATAGTTGGGAAAATGCCACGATTCGGGTCCAGGGATGGAGATTGTCCCCGCATGGAGCCCATTAGTTGGGAAAACGGCAGGATACGGGTGCTCCGATAAAGAATGAGTTCGCGTGTCCCAATGGTGGGGAAAACGCCAGGATATGAATCCATAGATGGAAAATGGGTCTGCGCTGGCCCAGTAGTTGGGAGAATGCCACTATTTGGGTCCAGCGGTAGAGATTGTGCCCGCATGAAGCCCATTAGTTGCGAAAACGCCAGGATACTGGTGCTCCGATAAAGAATGGGTTGGCGGTGGCCCAATAGTGGGGAAAACGCTAACATACGTGTGCACGAATAAAGAATGGGTCCTCATGGACCAATCGTGGGGAAAGCGTCAGGATAGGGGTGCATCAAAAAAGAATGGGTCTGCCCTGACCCAATAGTGGGGAAAACGCCATATGCCAGTAAAGTAGGGGTGCGCTATGCTCTCATTCTGTCTCAGTTCACCACCTCTACTTCCTCCCAGAGCAGGAGCCCATAAGTTGAACTATCTTAATAACGTGGAACTTGAATCATTTCAAGTGAATATTATCACTGCGTTGGTTACACTTAATTGTTCACAGGTACTTAAGCCATCTGCGAGATATTCCCGTGAATTGGGAGTGGCTGGTCATTACGGGTTCATAAGTGTTGAAGAAATGTGACAAAAACAATAGGTAGTATCATTGCGCCAGGAAATAGCTTTAAGTGTAGGTACGTGATTAGGAATTTGCAACCAAGGCTAGGATCACGAAAAGACTGGAAGACCGCTGTTGGCGGCCAGACTGGTAGAATATACGCAATTCATAAGCAGGATTTCGTATCCGAGCTCAGATAATGATTAGTCTTGCTTGTCTGTTAACTTTTATGCATTTCGCATGTGTGAAGCTTTTGCGCATACCTCACATGGCTGTCCCACCCCACTTTCTAGCGTTCCGAAGGGGCGCTAGTAAGTATAATATATCCACTAACAAACTGATCAGGCTCAACAAATAATAAAGTTCATAACGCTTATGCTTTTTCGCTTTTTGGCTGTTGTTCATACTTTTATGTTTATCAGGTTTCTCGTAGTTGCATCCTTTCGCTAGTTTTGTTTTCAGCGGCACATCGATGGAATTCTCGGAATGGGGTTTTCTTCCTTGGCTGAAGGACGTGGAGAACCTCCCTTCGAGAGGGCTGTGAAACTTGGGCTGGTTCATCCCATATTTACAATCTACCTCAAACACGCCGGACGTGAGTTATTGTGTTGTTTCCACAACCACAATCTATAACGATGCTTTCTGATAAAGACTAAATTGGCGACCGCCTCCTTGGGGCCAGTGCTCACCACGGCTATTTGTGAGGCAAGCTGGGCTTCGTGAAAGGGTTGGAAGCAAAGGTGGCCTCGTATCGGGTCTGCGGCAGAGCCACGGAAATTTTTTTTACTATCTGAAGAACCAGACGAACTTCTAAGGTCCGACGTAAACATCGCTGGTTTTGGCTTGGCCTTCAAAAATGACTGGTGTAGTTGCCACGATAGATTTGTGCTACAAACTTGTTGGAGTGCTGGAGGGGGTTGAGATAGGGATCAGGCTTAGAATGCCCATCTCAGACTTTGAGGAGACCTTCGGATCTTTGGTGGAGGTAGGCAAACAATCTCAACCTTAATTAAATTGACGCGCAATAAATGTTTCATAAAGTGCTGAAAACTTATGAAATTAAAAAAAATTGTATAACATGAAGTGTCCAACCGTCTGGCGAAGACCGCACGGTCACAAATCCATGAGAGTGAGACAGAGGATCATCTCCCGCGACACTTCGATGAGTCTATTAACTGTGTGTATGTGATCAATCGTGCTGAATCTTTTCGAAACAGTTCCTGCTCGCACGGCTATCCTTCATCCTGTTAAGGAACACTCGCGTGAAAAGCTTGTAGGCTACGGACAGTAGGCAGAAAGGGTGATAGTTGCTGATATCCGTTCTTGTACAGCAGCACGGTCCTGCTGGTCTTCCACTGGTTGGGTGCCATATGTTCCAACAAGTATCAGCTCGAGGGTCTCGTAGGACAAGCACCACTTGGTGGCTCTTGAACCCTCGGCTTTCTCTGCGCTGTAGCGGAAATGCTGAACAGGCCGATCGTCCTCCTCGTCGATGTTGTTGACAACCGCATCTTCCCAAAAGCGAGCTAACGAAGTGAAGAGACTCCAAGTGATGACGGGCTTGAGACTCCACTTCTTTGCGGCTTCCTCTCCCCTGCGCGAGAAGAAGAACTTAGCGCGAAGGAGGGGATGGTCTGATCGTTCGTTCCGCCGTAGGCTGGGTACCTATATGAATTCCCTCAAGTGTTCTCCTAGTGCTGATCTTGCGTTGAAGTCGCCAACGATAACAGTATAGAATGTGTGGTCTTTCCTGTAAAACTTCTCAGAGTCCGTATGGAAGGGCTCGATCTCCTTTTGGTCGTGGCTGCTCGCGCATACCCCATTTTGTCATTTTTGGTGTTTTTTATGTGTTTTTTTTTATTTGTGTTGGCCCCATGGACCTCTATACAAAACGACAAAACTTGCAAAGAACGAAGCGTGCGGGGCCGTCCGATCAATATCGGTCAGCCACAGGCCTCATCACTACCAAAACATTTCAAATAATAGAGAAAAGCGAATAAAAACACCTACCTGCGCCCAATCCTGGCGAATGGCGTCGTCGAACAGCTGTGCGAGGACGGGGGACAGCTGCCACAAGAGGGCCGCGTCGCGCACGCCCCGCATGCTCGGTTCGTTCGAAATTTTTCCACCGATGGCGCGTGAGGACTATAGTGTGACAATTTTCAGCATGATGATTTTTCTGTAATGGCTTTCTCGCACCTATGCCTGTTGCGGAACCTTACAGCCTTCGAATCTGAAATTAGAAGAAGGTGCAACGACTAACCTCTTTTGGCCACATATGGTTGTTTCAAGGACTTTGGAGAAATTCATCGCAGATAGAGGATCAAAAAACCGGAAAGAGATCGGACCAGGTGTCTCGAGAGAGGATCAAAAAACCGGAAAGAGATCGGGCCAGGTGTCTCGAGCATCGAGAATCCAACTTGGTTTGTTCCCACTGTAATTCTGCAAACTTCCAACTTACCCTCATACATCCAATTACAACTGCTTTTTTTTTATCTGCTGTCCACACGAACGAATATCCGAGATAGACACCAAGATTCCATTACCGCATCATTCGAATTCTCTGTTGTCTACTACGTGTCGTGACACTGATACTGAAAATTCGATAGAAATCGTGGCGTAAATATAGTGTACTACTCCTGGTGAGCACAGATGGGGACTTTGTTTAGGAGCAGCTCTTCACTTTTTCGTTGCTCAATGTTTGAAATGAATGGTGAGTTTAAATTGTGGGTTTGGCAATAAGTTCGTGCGGTTTCTTTTTGAATCAGTTTTTCACGAGGATTTGAACTAATTCCAACACCCTATCACATGTCATCTTGTAGCTCTTGTTTTGCACTTTACGGATATCATAACCAATTTCCCCAATTCCCGCCACTTCTTGCTTTCTGTCGCGTGAAATGTGACCCTCCAATTCGACAAGAGCGTACATCTCCGACACCTCCAACTGTTTCTCTGCAATAGTGAAACAAATGCTAAAGCTGTTGGGGATGTTGGGACAGCGCAGAAGTGAATGTTTGCTTCAGAGAGGCGGCTTTTTCGGCACGCCCATTTCGTAGAGTTATAAGAACTTATAAGACGATTTCTCGCAAGGACTTGCTCTAGATGTGAAGAAGAAGTACTGCGGATATTAACTTCAAGAAAAACCTAAGTTCAACTGAGTCCACTTCGTGAAAATACACTGAATGCTCAGAAAAAAGCACGAACTTATTGCCCAACCTAATATAATACATCAGTTCAATTATTCCACTAGTTCTGCAGAAGGGAAACGATGAATTCAGAAATGCAAAAAATAATTGAAACGGGAAGCATCGTAGGAAAGAAAAGTTTCATCGGGTTTTTTAGAAGATTCCCAGGAGTACGTGCTGCCATTACAGGTGCGGGTAATGTTTACGGTGGAGAAATTACGTACGGTGGTCGTGACATGCAACACTGCGATCACTTGATCGTGTATCACAACATCACATTGGCTACATACTGGCAGTTCAAGGTGAAGAAATTTTTGGATAACGAAATAACATCAGAAAAACAGTTCATTTATCAGAAGGTACCGATGAATGCTCACAACCAAAGTTTTAATCATTGCTTATGTAACTTGCGGTATCTATCTTGGATTTTTTCAAATGTTTGCCTATCAATGACTTGATCAAAACGCCTCATGTTGAAGATTCACAACTTCACGTCTGGGGACTTTTCTGCTACGTCTGTATTGTGGGTTGCCATGTCCGACACTGTTTCACCTTTCATCGGCGCTCCAGTGGCGATTGCAGAGGCCATCGCCAAACAGTTTGATGCAAACGTGAGCATTTAATTTGCTTTTCCAAATTCTGATTTAATTTTACTAAATTTCCTGTATTGTTGTTTTGGTCTGACGTTCGCATGAGGCTGTTGCTAATCTCACGAGTAAAAACAATACACGGAACTATTCTTACGTATTCACAAACTAGACAGGCAGAACGAAACAAGGAGTTAGAAGTCGCTTTTCGATAAAGGAGGAGGTCGTAATAGATCTTCATAGATTCCTTATTTGAACCATGATCTTTGAAATGTCCACTTCCATTAACCTAAATTTCGACCTATATTTATCATGTATTTGATAAAGTTTAAGACTGGTCACTCCCCCTTTCCCCCGCCCTCCTACTCGTCTCCCCCCCCCGCCCCCGTCCTTCCTCCTCCAAGGGGAATTCTGTACAACACTGCAACAGAGCCATGTAAAGCCGAACTGCTGAAAGACTCAGTTGGAAGATTTGTCCTTGTTTGAAATGTGCCCCCTCCCCCTTTGTTTTGAGAAGACACCTTTAAGTAGACCGTAGAACCTATTTTTGCCTAGAATTCGCCCATGAATTACCCATCTCCTGCATGATAGCCCCAATTATTCCACAGGTGTCACACATATCGTGACTGAGGAATATGTACAGTGCAGAATGAATGTCACGTTCGTAATCGGCAAACAAACCTTTTAATCGAGTTGCGTAGGTCCTAGGAAGGAGTGCTTTAGTACATCTTCCAGAGTACAACGTATCCACACACAGAAATTTCACTGAGCAGGAAAGAAAGCGTCATCTCAGATGCGCATGCACGAACTACCACCAAACAAATTGAAACATACATATTGTGTTTGCGTTGATCTTTCTGGCTCCAAATGCGGAAGTGTAGTCAATAAGATGCTCCGTAGATCTCATTGAAGAGAAAAAAAAAACTTCACAGAGCTTTGTTTTGAAACAATCATTCAAATTTGAATCTTTCTTCATTTTCCTCATTTATTTATTTTCAGTACAACGCCGAAGACGACAAATACTATATCAACTGCAATGCGAAGCCGACATTCGTATTTGGCATCGGACTTGACAAGTACACTATTGATCCGGTGAACCTTGTCATTGAAATCAGGGAAGGCGAATGTATCCTGGCACTCTCAGGCTATCACGCCCCGTATTGGGGGCCCAACTGGGTTTTTGGCATTCCTTTCATCCGACAATACTGTAATACCTATGATGTAGCAAACAAACGCATCGGCTTCTCTAAGTCGCGACAAAATTAGATTTTCATAGGCTGTATTAATAAGACTCAGTTGCAACTAGTGGAGTAGATGATTCATGAGGTTTGGTTATTTTGATTCCGTCCATGATGAACTCAGAGTTCTACCACATTGGCCTGCGCAATTATACTGGAACTGACGTATTTAGTTTCTCCTTTAATACATATGTTATAAGTGAGCAATGAACTCTTTTAGTTATTCTAGTGTGCTTGTCCTTATTTACTTTCTTGACAATACAGTTCCTGGTTGGATTCGTCGTGTGATGTCTCTACTGCTAATAAGCGCTGGGGAGCACTACACGTCATTGCCTCACTTCCCTTTCACTTCTTGCAGTTCCCTCAATTTTTTCTTAATACACAGGTAACACATAGAGTAAGCACTTTATTACAGACCGTGAAAGCCCCCCTCCCCCCCCCGGTATGCTTTCGTTGCTGAGGGGGAGAGACGATGCCAGCCCAGATAGAAAAAGAATAAGAAAACCGTATACCGGCCTAGGATTGTCGGATGCCGGTTTATTTACTCGTACGTTTTATGTATGTGTAGTGTTTATTGAGCTGTTGAACTGCATTTTTCCGGCATTGTGTAAGCCTCTGCTGCTCCTCCTCCTCCCTCACTTTCTATACATTCGTAATTGGGCTATTATTTTCCGTAAACTTCTCGCAACTTTAACAGGTAATCATCCATTTCTATGCAGTGCAGCTAAACAGCTCACGATCAAAAACTTTCGTGTTCATTCTTCTAGAGGTGTGTTACCTTGTGCTCTAATTAAACTCTGAAGGAACGGTCAAAACCCCAGTTTTCAAGGCGAAATCTATATATAAAACATAGAAACGCTTACGACAGTTTCTTTCAAAAATCTGGACAGCGCGCGTGGCGCCAAATTCAAACGATAGGAATGCCTCTGTGAGCAAGGTGGTGAAGGAGAGGCCCTGGAGACATGGGACACCATCCGAACAGGGCCTGGGACACTGCTCATTGGATAGTATCGATACTATCGATACGGATATCGTATTATCGATCGATTTTATCGATTTTCTTCAGTTTAGCTCCAATCCAAATCGAAACGGGCATACCAGGGTAATCCACTACGCTGATCACTAATCTGAGGGCCACTTTGTACCGCGGGGTTATTGATCCATTGATTTTATTGATTTTGGCACGATTCAACTTTACTGGCCCCAAAATCCTCAGAAAAATTTTTTGGCCCAAACTTCGCCTAGGGGGGGGGGGGTTATTTGAGGTGCTAAACACGAATATCGTATCCGTTTTGTACCGTAACCCCATTTTTGTAGGGTTACGGTAGGGTAAGGGTACATACGGTACCTCACAGAATTTGCTCAAATTTTGCACAGGGGGGTTATTTGGGGTGCTGAACACGAATATGAACTTTATTTTGCATGTCTCCTTCATCTTGTTACCAAAATCGGCATTTTCTCCCAATTCCCTACCGTATACATACCGTATGTGTATGAAAATGAGGTTACGATACAAAACGGATACGATATTCGTGATCAGCGCCTTAAACAGCCCTCCTGTGCAAAATTTGAGCAAACTCTGTGAAGTACCGTATTTACCCTTACCCTACCGTAACCCTACAAAAATGGGGTTACGATACAAAACGGATACGATATTCGTGTTCAGCACCTCAAATAACCTTCCTAGGCGAAGTTTCGGCCAAAAATCTTTTGAAGATTTTGGGGCCAATAAAGTTGAATAGTGCCTTGATTTTTCGTAAATTGTGCTGCAAGTTTAGCGGAACCGTGCCCACAGGGGTTTTTCACTACGCTGATCACGAATCCGAGGGCCACTTTGCACCGCGGGGTTATTGATTTATTGGTTTTACTGGTTCTTCGCAATTTGTGCTGCAAGTTTAGCGAAACCGTGCCCACAAGGGTTTTTCACTACGCTGATCACGAATCTGAGGGCCATTTTGCACCGCGGTGTTATTGATTTATTGGTTTTATTGATTTTCCGCAATTTGTGCTGCAAGTTTAGCGAAACCATACAGGAAGCGTCAATCACGATCGGTATTCCCGCAGCCTGGAGCGCCGCAGTACCCACGTGGCGCTGGCGAGGCAGCACTCAAAATCCATAGCATCCAGGCGAGACACGTGGATGGTGCCACACAGTAGTATCGATCGTGATTGACGCTGCCTGTACCCACAGGGGTTTTTCACCACGCTTATCACGAATCTGAGGGCCACTTCGCACCGCGGGGTTATTGATTTATTGGTTTTATTGATTTTTTCGCAATTCGTGCTGCAAGTTCAGCGGAACCGTGCCCACGGGGGTTTTTCACCACGCTGAGCCCGAATCTGAGGGCCACTTTGCACCGCGGGATTATTGATTTATTGATTTTATTGTGCTGCAGGCGTGGCGGAGCCGCATCCACAGGGGTTTTTCACCACGCTGATCACGAAGGTAACAGCCACCCTACGCCGAGTGGTTATTGATTTATTGATTTTTCGCAAGTGGTACTGCAGGTGTGGCAGAACCGTGCCCATAGGGGTTTGTCACTACGCCGGTCACGAATCTGAGAGTTATTTTGCACCGCGCGATTACTGACTTATTGATTTTATTGATTTCCCGCAAGTTGTGCTGCAGGTGTGGCGGAACCGTACCCACAGGGGTTTGTCATCACGCTAATCACGAATCTGAACGTCACCTTGCACCGCGTGGTTACTGATTTATTGATTGCTCGTGTGTTAGGCTGAAGGCGTGACGGAACCGTACCCACAGGGTTTTTTCACCACGCTTATCACAAGTCTGGAGGCTGCGCGGTTTGCACCGCGTGGTTATTGATTCACTGATTTCATTGATTTTTCCCAAGTTGTGCTGCAGGCGTGACGGAACCGTACCAACAGAGGTTTTTCACCAACCATCCTCCTGCGGAACCCGACTAATCGAACATTTTAATAGGTTATTCTAAATAAGATGATCTTGTATCAGTGCCAAAGCGTTTTTGATGCTAAAAATGTGCGCAGAAGATTATCCTTCCCTCTTCGTCATGCATCGACGCGATAGTAACGAAATCAGATGCTAGACAAATGATAAGCACGAAACCGACGTACTAAAAAACACCGTCCCTCTTTTGTTTATGAATCACTTAATTCATTCAATTCCCACTTACAGAATTCATTCAATTCCCACTTACAGTTGTACACAGTTGCTGAACATATCCAGTCAAGGCGATTCGAATCACTTATGCTTCGAAAACTCAAGCAGGAACCAGGATATTCGCGGCACTTACAATCCCTTTTCTGATAACTGTGCAGCACGAAAACGCCCCGATCGGCGTAGTGGTTCGAGAAGAAATCCTTGAAGCGATGTTCCCAATTGCTGCCATCCTCCCGTTGATTGCTGGTTAGGCTTTCGTCCCTTTAGCAGCTATTGCTGAGGGATGACAGCGATTGAGGGATGGATGGCAGCAGCTGGGAACATCTGTCGCTTAGGTTTCTACTCGAACCATTACGCCGTTTGGGCCGCGTTCGTGCTGCACAGTTATCCAGAGTTTGTGCACGACCATTATCGTTTAATTGATTTGATCGATTTTTCATACGTTTCGTTCCGACATGGTGCAACGAAGTTCATTGAGGTTGTCTGGCATGCTGAACATAAGCGAAGGCTTGAGCACAGTAAACTCTTGGAAGTACATTGACAAAATCAGTGAATCAATACCTGCGCGCGAAATGTTCTTGAGTTAGGCCAATTACATTGTCCTTCAAGGCAGTCCATACATGAAAATTATCGCGGCGTGAACGAAAACAGTTTTCATATCTAATATTTTGAGTTTCAAACTTACATTTCAACCTGTGAGACAAGCCATTTTTAACATCAAGCAACTAGTTAAAAAAAAGAACGTGGACGGGTTTTCCTTCTGAGAAACTAGAAAAAAACAGGTAAGAAGGTAAGATTGCACTTGGGTATTGCTGTGTTGGAAAACAATGCCGCACCCTCAGCAAGCTTGGCTAAGGCATATGGCATATTTCACAGCGACGCTGTCGCCGCGACCGTTTGTACAACTGATTCTTTGCCAGCAGTTATTCAACGCGAATTGTATGATAAGACATGAGAACATCATTTTCATTCATTTTCTCGACTGCGACGGTGTCGCTGTGAAGTATGACATTGGCCTAAGCTATGAACTCTCTAGCCATCAAAAACCCATCAGTAACGCTTCCGCAGCTATTATGTTATTATGTTATTATTATTATGCTATTATTATTATTTCTATATTAATTTCTATATTATTATTATTTATATTATTATTATTATTTTTTACTATTATTTCTATATTATTATTATTTCTATATTATATATTATTATATTTATATATTATTCTATAGCTAAAGTGCACTCGCGCGCGACTACTGAGGTGGCACACTTCTTTTAAACTTGACAGAATGTGGTATACAGCTTTCACCATAATTTCCTATTCACATCCATTATTAATAATATTATACTGAGGAAACAATATTATAATATTATAATATATTACAATATAATAATATATATATAATCTATAATATATATATTATTTCTATATTATTATTATTTATATTATTATTATTTTTTACTACTATTTCTATATTATTATTATTTCTATATTATATATTATTATATTTATATATTATTCTATAGTATCTAATATTATATTGAGGAAACGTTGCACCATTTATAGCACTAGCCATGTGCAGATTAATCAGACAGCTCGTCCAAATCCAGGGAGTTAAGAAGATGTACTCACTGGGAGTGCTGGTCTCAGAATTTTTGTGTTGTAAATCAACACAAATGCGGATGTTATGCTATTCATCCCGCACGATTTAGGTGCAACTAATAGACGTAGTATCGCGCCAGAATTAGATTTGTTCGGAAGATCGCGTATGGTATTGTACGTTTACCATTAGTTGATTTGAAGCTTCAGCGCTCCTGGTTGATTGGGAACTCCACCGCTTTGGGGACCCAGGTCGAATAGAAAATTAGTAAAAACAACTTTATATTAGGTTGGAGCGAAATTAATTGCCGAAACAAACACACAAGTTCAAAGTATTATAATTTGGCTCAAACACAACTTTCTTTATTATTTTAAAGCCCATCTAATTTGATGAATCTTCCTCAACAACCTAGTTAAATTAAACAATTTAGTTAACTCAAATCTTGTTTGTACCTCTACAATGAAAACCGAGATTGCAGAAATCTAAAAACTTTTGGAAGACGATATCGGCATAGTCTGGATCAGCAGTCTGCTGCTGTGGCAGATTTACATCTGGAATCTGGGAAAGCGATACCTACTAGGGGAAAGGTCTGAGGAACAAGTAGAATTAATGAGGACGTCGATGCCTCATTTCTCCAGTTTTGCCGAGTTTTTAAGTGAGAGGGTTAATTCTACCCCGGAGTAGGGGAAAATCTGATTCTGTTCACCTCTGCCAACCACATCCACCACAGATTTTTGGACCTAAACTCGAAATTACAATGCTAAGCCTCTGCTGTCAACGACTGACTAGGATGGAGAACGCTACAGCTGATAACACCCTTACAGCACCACCAAACTTCTGACACAACCTCCCTAGAGAGAAGATTTGGTTTAAGAGAACTCAGAAGTGAGAAAACGGTTCTACCCATACTCATTCGCATTTCTTGATATCACACAGAATCCGTACTTCATTTACTTTATTTACATGGTCTAGAAATGGGTCGTTCTGGGACGAAAAATTAAGTTAAAAAGGATGTCACACCAGGCGAGACGCTGGTCATCAGTCAGATCGTGTGGTGCAAGTAGCAGAGCGACTACAAGAGAAATGAGGGAAATCGCTAAAGATCCACAAAAT